>PVKZ01003410.1:0-134712 GCA_004027375.1 Macroglossus sobrinus
ATCCTGGTCCTTTATTTCATGTTGTAGTTCCTCTTTCCACTTGTGTTATTCTAAACAGTCTAAGTCAGGTCCATCCAACAGGGAACTGTGAGGGAAATTTTTAGCAGATGAATAGAAATAGTTTACTCCTTCTCATGTGGAGGAGAAGGAAAGAAAATAAGGCAATGCCTTCAGAGCTCCAGGTGCATAGGCCGTGATCCTTGACTCGAAGGAGCGACCCATCTGGCACAGGTGCTCAGATGTTGAAAAATAGACCCATAACGTGTTCCGATGTGGGAGGAGCAGGAATGTCCATTCTCTTTGTTTATTCTAGAGCGGGGCATGGTATAAGAGTTGGGAAAGATTACAATAAAGTGTCCCGGGCATTAGGCCCCCTACCACAGACATTTAAAGAAGTGCCTGTGTTATTAAATTCAGTTATTTGGGTGGAGAAGGAGGCTGATTATCTGGTTAAATCACATTTTTCAAGAGGTAGTGTGTGTAAAAGACAGAAAAGGGGTTTTGGAGTCCAACATATTTGAATGTGAATTCATCTACCACCCTACTGTGAGAACTTGAGCAGGTATTAAATCCTTCTGAGTTTGGGTTTCTCTGTCTATAAAATGTCTGTTTCTGAGATTACCACCATAGGTTCAAATTCCCAGAAGAAAGACCAGCTTGGATCAGGAGTCCTAATGGCTAGGGTGCCAAGGGTCGACTGAAAAAAGAAACAAACAATCACTACTTCACGTCTCAGATCACAGGACACTTCCAGGGCACGTGTCCTCACTAGCTTCCCATCAAGCCTGAGACTTTAAATAGCCACTTATACCATCTGTGTCTGAAGTCACCTCACATTTAATCCCCTCACTGCACCCACCCAAGAAATGAAACCGAATCAGAGGAAGCTTCAAGTACAAAAAAAAAAAAAAAAAAAAATCAGTGAGAAGTTCTGAAGCTGGTAAAAAAAAGTCTCTCCCTCCCCCTCTTTTCCTTACCTCTTTCCCTCCCTCTCTCAGCCCACCCTTTCTTCCCACTTTACTTTTCTTCCTGGTATCTATTATTCCTCTGGTTTCTAATTATGTAGCAGACACCATGGAGACACTAAGATATACATGATATGATACCTGCTCTAAAGGAGGTAACAGTCTAGCGGGAAGTACACAGATATGGAAAAAATTTGGTAAAATGTTATGAAGTAGAGACAGGAAGATACAGTGGTCAGTTGAAAGGGGCAGGATGGGATACGATACCAGGAAGAAAAGCATGAGTGAAATAATGATGAAGCCAGTGATCCAATTCAGGAAGGTTATTTTTTGCCAATGTGTTTGTGTGGGGAATGGGTATTATTTTCCAGGTCTTGTTCTCTATTTGCTCTAACCAAAACAAATGTCCAAGTATTTCTTTAGCAATTATCCTAGAGTAATCTTATTTATAGACAGATGTATATTATGAATTGGAAGAGGGCCAAAAGACTGCTTGCCCTAACATCTCTTTCTTAGCTGACTGCCTTGATGCCTGAAGTTCCAAGATTGATTGGAATGATTGCTCTGGATAAGACACTGTGAGTCCAGAAGGCTACATTGGAATGCAAAGAGGTAACATCCTCAGACACTAATATGTAGCAACGACTAGCTCATCTATCACACTGGCTGGCTTTCAATTAGCTGAGATTTGGATCTCTAGGGAAGAAGTGTCAGGACAAGTACAGTTTGTCTAAGACAGAGGTGAGGAACATTGAGGCTTGAAACATTAAGCTAGGCCATAGAAAGAAAACTAGCCAGAGGCAAGATATAAAAGGGAGGTGGATAGAGAGGAGGAAAGGCAGGGCTTAGAGGAAGACAGACTCTTCCTATCAATGACTTAAGGTAGGCAGTGTCTCAGGAGGGTCCCCAGGAGGTACTGAAAAGGCACTCTCTTGTCCTAAAAATCTGGGAAATGGTAAACAACGGAAAATTTTCTGTTCCTAAAATCCTTCTCAGATTTTTACTAATGTTAATAGGCCTATAAATCTTAATACGAATATTGATAATAATATCAATAATAATGCTGATGAGAATAGCTAATATCTATTGAAGACTTGCTTCTTTCAAAGTACGATAGTGTGTGCTTTACATGTGGCAGTTCACTGAACCCTCATAACCCTGCTGTTCTTATAGATATTGTTCTATAGATAAAGAAGTTGAGGTTTAGAAGCGGTTAAGAAACATGGATAAGAGCACAGCCAACAAAACTGTTGCATTAGATTCTAATAGGAATTCTTGCTTTGGCTTCAGCATAAAACCCTTAACCACTAGGCTGGAATTCTGTCTAGAGGGGGGGATGACGTTCTAAAACAGGAGCTGGCCAATTCTTTTGGGTAAAGGGCCAGATAGTAAATATTTTTAGTTTCCTGGGCCATATAATATCTGTCCCAATTACTCAACTCTATTGTTGTCATGTGAAAGCAGCCATAAATGATATATAAACAAATGGATGTGTCTGTGTTTCAACAAAACTGCATTTACAGAAACAGGAGAATGGCCTGTTTTAAAAATATTTAAAAACACGAAAGTGGTATACAACCAAAACGACCCTTTAGATAACAGAAGTTGCTTGCCAGGTGGGGAAGTGCCTTTAACAACATAGTTGAGCCTATGGAATCATGACAGCAAAGAATTAACGTTTTTGTTTCTCTTTGCATTTCAGCAGTGATCTCTCTGTATGTTTGATGTTGGAGACCAAGTCGAGTTTGAAATGAGAGAAGAGAAATAAAGGGCGTATAGGATTTTCCCACTACCTCCTTCTTTTATTGTGTGAGGTGAGTGGAGTTGCATTCTAGTCAGATAAAATGCATGTTTGGTGCCATCCCATTAGAGGCTCTTTCCCAAATGATTTAATTTGCACTTTTTTGGGGGGAGGGGAAGGGCAAAGCATCTTATGGTCTTAAAGTTCTTTGGAACATTCTTGAGAAAATGCTTGCCTGAGTTATTTCTACATCCCCTCTCTGACCAACAGGGAAAACTACACTTAGAAAGTTAGAGCTGGAAGAAAGAATTTGGGGCTGAAAAATGTGACCCCCTGGAAGCTGCTGACTGACCAGATGTTGTATTGTGGGAACACAATTTGCCTAGTTGTGGATAAGATTTCTTTGGAGGCCTATACCCTGAATCCCTTGAGACTTAAAGAGAAAGAAGGCCTTATTTTGATTCACCGTAAAAACACTACATGGGTCTGATTTCGGGGAAGCCAAGACTAGTCTATGAACAAAGGAAGTATGAGTATTTTGAAAACCTGGAGAAGTACTAAGAGTAATTCATGCATCAAAGTATCTCTCGGTTGGAGATGAGAAGGTCACTAATACAGATTTATGTCTTGTGATTAAAGCTGTGCTTTCCAAGACTGTTTTCTTCAGTTACAAGAGTCTTTGGAGGTACAAATGAAGGATGCAGAGTTCTGTGACAGCCAAGGGGAATAATCAGCTGTAAGATGAAGGTAATAATAATGCATATTTCCTAAAAATATGATAGAAGTTAAAATACTGCATAAATAAAGCACTTGGCTCAGTGCTTCGTATATAATGAGTGCCCAATAAACTTTAGCTATTATGATAGGCTATTATTTATTAGCTATTATCCCCAGAGCACATTTAGATGATTAGATTGACTTTCAAAGCAATAGCTTCCTTGGAACATTAGACAAGTAAGAAAAAGAGAGAAATCTTCCTTGCTCCATGAGGAGAAAATGGGAATAGTGTATGTATGGGTCAGGCAGGAGAGGTGAACTTGAGCAGAAGGCATACCTGTATTCCAAACCTGATTTTGCTACTTTCAATATTTAAGATATTGACTTAGGAATTTCCTTAATTACTTAAAAAGGTAATCCTGCCAGCTTTCTGAAGCAGTATCTGGAATAAGCTAAGGAGAAAATAAATAAATAAGGAGAAAATAAATGAATACCCTATGTGGGGGCCAAAACAATGGAGCTCTTTTCACTAATGATGGTTACAGAAAGGCTTTGGGGACCAGGATGGAGCCAGCACACCAGGGAAGAAGACATGACAAGGCAGCAGGTGATTCTGAGAGACGGAATAAGATCAATGACCACTCTCAGTTCACATTTTTATTCTAAGTCATTGTCAAAATATTTTGGTTATGCTAAAGCTTTGGGATTTTTTTTTTCCTTTTTATTATATCTTGAACATATATGAAAGTGGTGACCTTTTATGCATTGGATTCAACTTGGTGTAAACAAATCTGATGAAGCAGTGAACACAGCTGGGGTCAGAGTAGTGGAGGAAGGCTGGCAGGTGAAGGCCCTTGTCAATTCAGTGGGGACATGGTCTATGTGGGGTGACTGGTGGGGTACAGTGTGAGTGTGTGAATGTGCAGGGAGGGGGCTATTTTGAGATTAAATATAAATATCCACCTTGACTCATGCCAAAGAAGAAAACAGCCAAAAATTCATGTTTTAAGTATGGAAAGTAAGAATGACCTTGTTTGGGCTCAAGGCCTTACTGTTTGTTTCAATTGCAATGAAATGACATCTTGTTTTAATGAACACAGTAATTTTTTCACATTTAATACCTTTACATAGTTCAAAATTTAAGGTGATATAAAAGGGCATACACACAAAAAATCTTACTTCTCATCTGTCCTCATCTGTTTTATCCTCTCGCTCCCTACTCTTTTAGTTGTGGTTTGTTGGCTTATTTGTCTATCTTTCCAATATTTCTTTATACATGTAAATAGATAAAAACAGAACATATTTTCACCACCGTGTTTATTTTATGACACAAAGATAACTTCCACTGTACACTGTTGTTTTTGTTGCTTGCCAGGATGTTTGAACATTTCTGTATATCAGTACAGAAAACATCTTTATTATTTCTTTACAGCCAGACAGTATTAATTATGTACATGTGTCATGGTTTATTTGGGTTCTGTCCAAGCTCCACCACAATAAGTAGCCTTATACCTTTTCATTTACCATGTGAGTGGAGGCAACCGTAGGAAGGACGCCCAGATGTGGGATTGCCAGGTCCAAGGGCCACTGAACCCATAATTCTGGCAGGTATTGCAAGATTCCCCTCCGTATGAGCTGGGCCATTTTTTTCCTTCATGGTAAAGTAATATAGTTTTAATTTGTATTTTTCATATTAATTTGTATTTTATTTGGTCATGAACATTTCTTTTTGTGTGAAAGGTCTGTTCATGTGCTTTGACCATTTTTCAATTGGATTATTTCTAGTCTTCTTAATTCCTGGGAATACTATAAGAACTCATTATCTATTTGGAAGAATGGTATTTATCACAGATGTGATTTAATATTTTTTTCCAGTTTATCATTTTATCATTTACTTTATGATGTATTGACCATGCTAATGTTTAAAAAAAATATACAATTTAATTAATCTTCTTTAATTTTATGACTTCTGAATTTTTCCAACTCTAAGGTTAACAAGGAATTCACTCACATTTTCTCTTACAACTTTTATTTTTTAATTTTCTTATTTATTTTTACTTTTAAATATTTACTATAAGTGGAATTTTATTCTGATTATAATATGATGTATAGATCCAATTTTATCTTTTCTTCAAATGGACGATCAGTTTTCCCATTAATCTAAATATCCCTCTTTATTGATATGAAATGTCATCTTTATCATGTACCAAATTTCTGATTGTATTTGTGTCTATTTTTAAACTTTTCATCATGTCCCACTGGTCTTCCTATTCATGTACTAATACCAGACACTTAATTCCTAAGACTCTATGGTATTTTTAATATCTGGTAAACTGAATCTCTCCATATTCCTTTTAATCTTTTAGTTTTTCTAGCTATTTAAAATTGTTCATTTCTCCACATCAATATTATGGTGTTATTTTTATGGGGATAATGTTATACTTAGAAGTTAACTGACATCTTATTGTTATTGAGTCTTCCTATCTATGGTATCCAAGATACGTCTTTATGTTTACTGAAGCTGTAGGGGAGGAAAAAATGTCCCTTCTAACCACCTACCTGGGCTCCTGTAAATTAGACTGACAAAAGACAGATAACAAGAGAAAAACAAACTGTTATTAACACATGCTGAGATCATGGAGCAGAAGAAACCTCAGTGATGAGTAACTCAAAGGATGGTTAGCATATGAGTTAATATAGTATCTTAACAAAATAAGTAAATAAATACATTTATCAAGAAGTGACATGACAAAGAAAAAGGGGTTTAGGTTTTTAGGGTTGACACACTGTGGGAAGGTAAATGTGTGGAGGAAACTAGTGGAAGATAAGGGCTAGTTAGTAAGATTTGTTATGTAGATTCTCTGGGCTGATAAGAGTCTAGAGTTGTCTCTGGTGATTAAGAATCAGTCATTCTGCCCTTCCTGGTAAATGGGGGGAGGGCAGAGAGGTTTTGTGCATTTGCTGATTTTCAATTGCCTTTAGCCTCAAATAGTCCTTACGTCAGAGTGGTATATTTTGGAGTGATGTCCTCTGACTGTCTTCAAAGTTTACTGTTATATCTTTAGGAGGGCTTTAAATTTTTCACACATTTTATTGAGTTCTTTTTTTTTTCTGGGTATTTTCTCTTTTTTGATGCTACTGTAAATATGGTTTTTAATCCATTTTACATTCTGATTAGTTGTCTTTAAAAATAAAATATTAAGAAGCTCTATGAGACAAACTACATATTGCAAATAAGTACTTTATAAGGTCAGTCAAGAAAAGGCAAAATGAATCGGCTTCAGAACCAATTAAATCATCATAACTTGTACAGACATTTGTCACTACCATGAAGTTACTGTACACATGACAGTTGTATAACTTTTAAACTCTTAATGGCACAAAGAAACAATTGTCATTAGATGTGGTAGAATGCCAAAGTATAATTGGAGGTATAATTGCAAGAGTGTTTTGTTCTTATTTTCAGCTCCTCCCTGACTTCTAATGGATAGCCTTATTTCAAGGTCCCTCTGTTTTGCTGAGCATACAAGTTAAGAGGATGTTAGACAGAGTGGAAATAAATTGTTTGGGTGAGAAATATAAGAGAAATTTAGATGCCTGGGAAAAGATTCTGGAATGTAAAAGCTTAGAGCCAGGTGGGCTAAAAATTGAAGGAGGAAGGACAGAGAAAAAAATCCCACGATTGGATGAAAAGTTTGGGGGTGGAAGAAACAGGCTGTACTGTAATATTTGAATTTGTGTGTAGAGACCTGGGCCACATTAGCTTCCTCTGATTCCCCTTGTGATATGGTGAGAAATTTATCCTTATGGATATCTGCCTCTATTCTCCCCTGCCACCTCTAAAAAAAGCAATCTATAACCATTTTTATTTTTCCTGAATTAACCTTCCTGCAAAAGGGCCACTTTTCCCTGCTGCCTCTCCCATCATGACTGAAGAGTGTCTCAGTCAATTCTGTTTGTGCAATGACTTTTATGTGTGTGTGACGAACAGGTCTTTAGGACATATAATTTCTCTCATTTACAGAGATCCACTCTGTTGAGCTTGATTCTTGCTGCATTTTGGATAAAGAAGAGAAGGGCATTTATGAGTTCATTTGCATTTGCTGCGACTCCATCCAAAGTTCTTCCAGGTGACCCCATGTTGCTAGCTTCCTCTCATGGGTAGATTCTTGGCTTAACGCCTGCTGTGTCCTATCTTTCTTCTTGGGAAACATCTGTGTTTGAAATTACCTTATTTGTCTCTTTGTTTTTTTACTGTAAACTTTCTTACTTGAAAGCTCCAGCTGAGTATTGATCTTGTCTACTTTGTTAACTGCTATATTCCCAATGTTCAGAACAGTGGCTCCTGATAGGCCCTTAATACATTATTTCTTGAATGAACAAATTAATATGTAGATTCTCTGGGTGATATTCTTTTGTAATCAGCTCCCGTATTTCTTTTGTTCTTTTAAGTTGCAATTTGTATCTGCTGCATTGGCTGAAATATAGGTTTGTGTAAATGAGTTTATTATAATTTAAAAACTGTATAACAATGAATTGAGAGGATCAATTCCCTTTCTCTCTTAAACTTTTCTGTATCAAATGATTTCACGTGTCCCCACAAAATCATCACCATCAGCATCAAATAAATAAAGATGAAGTAAAACCAACACCTCAAACAATTCCAAGTTTTAAAATTTAACACCTTAGAGAAAGAAAACAAAAGTTAATGTAGAAAAGAATGGCTGGTCTAGGTTTGTACTTCAAGTGACTTCTTTCACTTGCTAATAGAAATTCTACTTTTTTCTTTATGAGATTCAGACCATGATTTCCAGTAATATATTAATTTTAGTTCACTTATAATAAAATATCTCTTTTATAAATGCACCTAACATCTGCAAAGCAGCAGATGAGAAACAGCTCAAGGCAGAAAAGTACCTTGGTTAAAGATTTAAAATAAAGTACGTTAACTTTTAAAAAAATTTTTATTAAGTTAAAATATATCTCTCACCAAAGCAAATTATTAACTTAACTCACATTCACTGAGTAAATTAAAAACACTGGAAGATAAAAATAAATAGAATATTCAAATCAAAATTCTAGAGAAAAAAAGAGACAAAGCAAACAAAAAATAAAATAAAGAAATAAAATAACTATATAAATTAATAAATAGAAAGCAAGTATTCAAACTCTAAGGTTAAAAAATTAATGAGTTTGGAAGCAAAAATGGGCCGAGGACTTGAATAGACACTTCTCTCTAGAGGACATACAAATGGCCAAAAAATATATGAAAAGATGTTCAACATCGCTGGCTATTAGGGAAATGCAAATCAAAACCACAATGAGATACTACCTCACACCTGTTAGAATGGCTGTAATCAACAAGACAAGTAAGAACAAATGTTGGAGAGGATACAGAGAAGAAGGAACACTCATACACAGCTAATGGGACTGCAAATTGGTATAGTAACTATGGAAAACAGTATGGAGTTTCTTTAAAAAACTAAGAATTGATCTGCCATATGATCTAGCAATCCCTCTACTGGGTATCTATCCCAAAGACTTAAAAATCCATATCCGAAAAAATATTTGCACACCAATGTTCATAGCAGCATTATTCACAGTGGCCAGGACATAGAAGCAACCAAAATGTCCTATGATACATGACTGGCTAAAGAAGCTGTGGTACATATAATGAAATACTCAGAAGAGATGAAATACTGCCATTTGTAATAACATGAATGGATCTTGAAATAATCATACTAAGTGAAATAAGCCAGACAGAAAAGGTTGAAAATCACATGATATGTGGGAAATAAACCTAAAAGCAACAAGTGAACAGGACAAACAAAGTCTCAGGGACATGGACAATGGACTAGCGGTTACCGGAGGGTAGGGGTTGGGGAAGGAGGGAAGAGGTAGAATAATAATGAGAATTTTACTCCCATAAGGACAGTAAATAATTAGAAAATCAGGTATAGGCATACCTCAGGGCTGCTACGGTATTGATTCCAGACTATAAAAAAGTGAATATCGCAATAAAGCGATCTGTAATCTTTTTGCTGGTAGAGGGTTTTGTAAAAAAAGCACAACACCTGTGAGGTGCAGTGAAGTGGAATGTGATAAAACAAAGTCTTCCTTCATTACTGTTTTAGCAGGAATGTGCAGGAAATGAGAAACTCCCTTTGTTGCAAAGGAAGTGAAAATCAATGCAGCCATTTCAGAGACAACCCTAGAAATAATTGAAGAAATGGTATGCGTCTACATCACTACCACTAGCCACAGTTTGGGTATAACCCATGGAGTAGAATTTTGGTGTTATCTGGGACTTCTGATCCCAGAACTGTAGGCAATAGTTTTTTTGTTGCTGTAACCCACTAAATTTGAGATAATTAGTTACAACAGAAATAAGAAATTAATGTAAACATTACAACATTGATAGATTTTTTGAAATTACAAAGTCAAGTGAAGTAAATAAAAAAGATGTTATCTATTTCTAGAACACACACTGAAAATAGTATGTTCAGGGAAGGGAATGGCAGTGGGGATTATAGTAAGGTAAGAAAAACAAAATAGTTAAAATAGTCTTACACAAAACAATTGCAATAGCGGGTCATAAAGAAGAAAGATTATAATTAACTCACTTCTCTGCACCTGAGATTCCCTGTCACACTCCTTTTATCAAATAAAAAAAAAAATAGAAAACCTTCCGTGTTGGAGTTCATGTTATCAAACTTTCTAAGGAACTTGTCGAGGTCTGCAAAAGTTTCTATTAAACTCTTCACTGTTAATTTTCTTGGGGATTCTTCTTCTTATGAGACCACTGTTGTATATGCAATCCATCCTTGGCTGAAATGTGTGTGGCATATGACTGTATTAAGAAGTGACGCTTTTAAGAGATTATTGGGTCATGAGGGTAGAGCCCCCACGATGAGATTCGTGTCCTTATAGAGAAAGGAGAGCTAGCCTTTTCTTCCTGCTTCTCTGCTCTTTATAAGAAGACTGGCCAGCTGTGAATTAGGAAGAAATGCTTTATCATGCAGGCACCCTGATTTCAGACTTGACGCCTCCAGACCTGTGAGAAATAAATGTTTGTTGTTTAAGCCACCCAGCCTATGTATTCCGTTACAGCAGCCTGAACTAAGACGGCAAGATCAGGGCAGGACTGCTGGGTGTATTTGTTGGGAGGGCTGTGGTGAACAATCCTCTAGGACACAGGCAAGCTGGCCTGGGGCTGGGTCCACTGAGGGCGTGCACGGTGGACATGAGGCCCAGAGCACGCAAAGCCCACGTTGGAACGCTGTGTGAGGGTGGTCACGGGCCCAGGCTGGGGCTGAATATTGACTGAGTGACTATACCTCTGGGCATGTGGCAGGAACGGGGCACCACGAGATGGCCTCACACGTGGCACCACTGACCAATCATGCAGCAGGAATTAAAAAAAAGCAACATGGAGGACACTAGAACCAGGAAGAAAGGCTCCTGTTCCCTTATAAATGTTGTTCCAGCACATGGCCTCATAGACAAAGCTTCACGTAGTGCTCAATGAAAAGAAGAAATGCTCAAAGGGTCCAGTCCATGAGTGCAGAGCAGCCATGGAAGGAATTTGGAACTGAGGGGCAATATATTGAAAACTGACATGGTACTGCTGGAATTAGTGAAGTATAAGATAATTTCAAAGCTTTAGTGATATCATTATGGATTTCTCAATTAGCAGATACAAAGAGGATAACAATTAGCATGGGTGGGGGGGGGTGTTCCCTAAGATATTTTAATGTTAAAAATGGGTCCTCCTTAAAAAGGTGAGAATATGCTGCTCCAGCAAGCTGGCATCAATGAATCCCACACAATGCCCACCTGGTGATTTGGCTCTAAAAACCATCCTCCCTGTCCAGCTGTCAGGGTTCTGTAAATTCTGTGCTGTTCACCGTAGCATGAATCATTTGCATAAATTATGATGGAGACTCCTAGGTCCATTGGGCATCACTTCTTAACTGTCCCAGTTCCAGGATGCGATCAGCCTCTGTAAATATTTGGCTTTTCCTTAAACTACCTGTCCATTTGGCTCAAAGGGCAGTTTAGTCTTTTGCCTCTCTCACGAGAGAGGACAATTTACTAAATGAGTAAATGAATGATCCACCATCTCCTGCATAGTCTGAGGATTACTATAAAGTACAAACTCAGCAATGTGAAAGTGTATGGAATAGTATAAATCATCATTATTGCTATTGCTAGTAATAGCATGACTTTTAAATAAGGCTTTATTTACATATCAGTAGGTTTCATTTGCAAATTAGTGAGATGTATATATAGATATATATGGTTTCTATTTTTATAACCAAGCTCACTGGTAACTGAGCAACTCAAAATTTCTGTGATGTCTGAATTATGTAGAATATTGTCATTAGATTCTACTTGTAAACCTGTGTCTGCCGTCCTATGCAGTCCCAGATGCTGCAGCACCTCATTGGAATATAAAAACCATCTCACGTTGTATCTGAGAACTTTGATCTGAATGACATTTCCAGGAAGCAGGCGAAGAGAGTAGGGGAGAGGAGAGAAGGAGGGAGAATTAAGAGCAAGAGTTAGCTTTATTTAAAACGAAACAAGTGGGTCAGCTGACCGTGTGCTAGATGTGCCCGCTTGCTTTGCAGGTTGAAGTTTTCCCTTAAACTCAACTTTTCAGTAAAAGTAAAAATGAAGAAGAAAATTCTAGGATACGAGTTGTGAAACTTGTAATGAGAATGTGATACTTTATTTGGTTAAAATGTATGACAGTATAAGTCAGTACAACTTTTGGCTGACACAAATGAGGAGTTATGCTTCAGTACTCAAAAGCTTTCCCATGAGCCACTCATTTTTGGTTTTAATAAGGCTCCATCTCATCTCGTTAAGTAGATTACCAGTAAATTCTTTTGCTAGCTTAATGCTAGAAAACAAATGAGAATCTTGAGGTTTTCCCCCTCAATATGCCTATTTCTAATATCAAGATTGCTACAGCCACTTGGGAGATGGGAAATGGAGGCAAGAGAAGACATTTAAAAAAAGTTTTTAGAAAGAGATTCATGGTAAGGAAGAATATTTTTATAGGTTGATGTATGCAGCTAAGCAACCTAAGAAGCTGATGTAGTGATTCAGGTATACAAGTGCTGAGAAGTTATCTAGGCAAGTCCCTTTGTAGTACAAGTGAGGATGCTGAGTCCTGCAGCTCTACAGAGGGATTTACCTAAGGTCTCACAGCTGGTTGTTGGCAGAGCTATGTCTTGCAATTGATTTAAAAATTTGCTTCTACTGTTCATTTCACAAAACTTTATTTAACTTTAGAGATAACATGGTATTTGCATTTTTAATATTTTTTATGTTCCCTAAGAGTTATAGAAGGCAAAAGATTCTTTCACATTTGACATCTCAGTTGTGAATATCTCTTTCTCTAATCACAGCCTCCTTGCTGACTTCTCTTCAAATTTTCTCAATTTGTTTTCTAACCAACCATAGCTGGTTAACAACATAACTTACAGTTGGCTTCATGGCCAACTGACTTTCTCTTTCTTTGATCTTCCTGAGCCTAACCCAACTGTGGATCACCTCCATCAGCTTTCTCTACATCTCTGCCTGTCTATGAAGCGCAGCTAAAAGTGGACCAATCAGTGTAAAGTCCTGGGCTCAATGAAAACTCAGATGCAACAATGTCATTACCCCTTTCTGTTGCCTGTCACTTCTCTGCTGAGGAAGCCTCTTTAGTGTTCTCTTCACAGTGGCTATTTGAAGGACCTCTGTCTTCAAACTCCATTCTTCCCTCTGCACACATAATTAAACCACTTATTTATTTGTTTGTTTGTTTGTTTATTTATTTATTGCCATGATGATCTAATCTAGCATGTATGGGCTTCATCGATTTCAGTTGTCTTCAATTCAAATCATCTCTCTCAAAAGCTCTTTCTTTGTTCTTATTTTCACATTCAAAGAAGAGATAGTCTCTCTGTGTCCTAGATCAGTGCTTCTTAAACTTGGTGCAGGCTAGAATAAATTAGGAAATATTACATATTTTGAAGACCAGGTACCTCCAAGATCAATTAAATCAGAAATTCTGGAGGTGAGATTTAGGTATCAATTGTTTTTAAAGCCACCAGGTGATTCCATTATGTATCCAATTTTAAGAACCACTTCTCTAGATTTCTTTTCTTTCAGCTCAACTTTGAAGGGTGTTTGTACCCTTTCTTATTTTCTGTTTACTTCTCATGCCTTTTGCTTCATGCATTCTACCTTTCAACATTTATAGGTCTCCCAGATGGAGCAAATATTTCCTTTACATGCTGTCTTCTCTAGCAACTATACTCCTTGTCTACTTCTGTTTACTATCAAATGTGTGCAAGAGACTGTCTGTACTTTAGCTTACTTTTCATCACTCATTTTGCTAGTAATCTGATTTCTAAATTCTCTACTCTATTAAAACACATCTTGTAAGTTATATGTGAACCTAATTTTCTTCCCCCAATTTAAGATACTGTTGACTTCCCCCTCCTTCTTGAGGTGCTTGATTTCTAGGACACTACAGTATCCATGTTCTCTTGCATTCATGAGTCTTATTTTTTGTTCTGTCTCCTTTATTCGTCAGCCTTCTTTTTCTTAATCCATCATGGAAATATTTTCTGGTCTTTTCCTCAACTGCTTAGTTTTCTCTCCCCACTTCCATCTTTTCTTCTTAGGGACTTAGGCATGACCTTTAAATTTTTGCAGCAGAATAGCTTTCCCTGAAACTCTTTTCTTTGTCCTCCTCATCTCAGATGGAAAATGAGTTTTGGAAATATGAGTGGATCAACAGAGCCCACACTTCGTGACTGTGTAGCCTATGGTTTAGAACAACAATGTTAAAATCCTACCTCATGGGTAACCTCTCTTCAGTGGCTTTGTGACATTAGACAAGTTACTTAGCTACTCCATATCTCAATCTCTACTGTAAAATAGAGAAAATAATGGCACCTACTTCATAGAGTTGCTATAAGGAGCAAATTGGTTAATATGTATAAAGTACTTAGAATAGTGCCTGGTATAAAAGTGCCATATAAACTTTAGCTATTTTAAGAGATACCTATATAAGAAAAGAAGTTTTTGTTGTAGTTCCATTCTTTTGTTGTTGTTTGGTTTGTTCTTCCATTCTAAAAAAATTTACACATCCAAGTGTGATCCTATATCAGATGGTAAAGCTCTACTCTAGAGTCTCAAACTTAATCACATCCTTGAGGCCCTCCTATTGAACCTTAAAAATGGGTATGGAATACTTCCAGGAAGGCTTAGGAATAGAAAACACTAAAGGAAATTTCAGTGAGGCGTGGGGTATATAAGAGGGTGGGTAGATTAGTGAAAGGGAGAGGCCCATCTCAGGAGCATGCACCATATTTTGACCTCAAGAAATATATGTGTACGTGTGTGTGCATGTGTGTATATGTGTTTCACACTCTCATAGCACTGCTTTCCAGATATGGCACTGTGATCACAGTGGATTTGATGCTCACATCTCAAACTCCTGACCTCTTACCTGAGTAAAAGTTCTGTATCTCCAATAGTTTGTCAGACATCTCACCTTGGATAGCCAGCTATCCACTCAGCATAACAGCTCCCTTTAGAGCCACCTTTATCTAAAACTTATTTCTGCCATTGGGAACACCTTTTCTCTAGTCACTTGGGCTTGAGATCTGTAGTTATTTCTAGCTCTTCACTCTTCAAATTCAGCCTTATTGCATACTAGCTTAGTGATCTTTTAGTAAGCTATTTACATGTCTGATCTTCATTTCCTTATCCGTAAGTCAAAGTTAATTTTAACTACCTCTTAAAGGTTCTTGAAAAGAATAATAGTACTACTACTATGACTACTAGTGATAGTAATAATATGAAGGAACAGTATTAGTAATAATAATAGTAGCTAAATGTATCGATTTCTTAGTATTCTCTCATTTAATCCTCATAACAACTCTATGAAGCAGGTTGTAATTTTATCTTTAGGTCACAGAACAAGAAAATGAGGCCTACAGAGGCTCGACCATTATTCAACAAATGTTAACTGAACACCTAGTCTGTACCAAGCAGTTTTCTAAGAGCTTAAGATTCACCAATATATAAGACAAGGTCCTTGATTATATAGAACTTATATCCTAGTTGGGGATAACCAAGTCAACAAATAAAATAATTACAGACTGTGGAAAAGTCCTGTGAAGTAAACAATAGTATTGTGTGAGAGAGGAATGGGTGAATCAAATAGAATAATTAAAGAAGGCATCTCTAAATAGATGACATTTAGGCTGAGATATGTAAGGGATGAGAAAGGATTCAGTCATAAAAGAACTGAAGGGAGAGTGCAGAGTTCTTAAAACAATAAAAGGCTGGCATGTTTAAGAGACTTATGGACAGTCATGGCTGGAGCAAAGTGGGGATGAGGGTGCTGGAGGCAATGAGGTAGAAGACGCTCAGAAGGTGGGACCCCTGTGAACCATGGCAAGGAGTTTGGAGTTAGTCTAATGTAATAGGAAGTCTGAATAGAGTTAAAATAGAGCAGTGAAAAAGACTGATCTAAGTTAAAATTTAAAATTTAATTCTGGCTTTAGTATGGTGAAAGTCTTTATAAGGGTACAAGAGTACAAGAGTAGAACCTGGAAGAGCAGATAGGTGGCTACTCTAGCAGTCAAGGCCAGAGTTAATGGGGACTTAAGGTAAAAGAATGAGTGAGGATGGATGCCTTTAAAAATTATTTATTCATTATTATTATTTATGCCTATAGCACCTGGTCTTCCTAGATGTTCTCCCATCCAAGTACTAACCAGGCCCGACCCTGCTTAGTTTCCAAGATTAGACACTGGGCTTGTTCAAGGTGGCATGACCATAGACCACAGATTGTCATCCCACTGGGGCACAAACCCAGGACCTTCTTCCTGTAAAGCAGACATGCTAACCACTACACTATGGAACCACATCCAGATGGATGCTTTTCGTTGTGGTTGAAGCAGAGTTTTTGTGACTTGCTGGCAGATTTGGAGAAAGGTGAAGAAAAAGAAGGATAAAAAGGAGGTTTCTAGCTTAGGCAACTGGGTGAACACCAGGGTCAATAACTAAGTAGGGAAGATCAAAGTAGAAGCAGGTTTGGTGAAAGAGAAATGGGGTGTGAAATCAGGAGTTAGGTTTTGGTCATGTTAAAAAAAATGAGCAGGCACCCAAATGAAGAGTTATTTAGGCAGTTGGTTAATGAATCTGGATGAGGTGTCTGGCTAAAGATAAAAAATATCGGATTATCTGCATATAGATGGTGTTTAGAACCATTGCCCTAGAAGAGAAAACATATATAGAGAAGATACTTTTGGTCAGAGCACTGAGAACACTAACATTTATAATTTATAGGTCAGGAAGTAGAGAAGAATTTAGAGATAAGAGAACAGACACTTGTCTCAAGTCACCCAGTTAGTAAGGAGCTAAGCTATGATTACTGATGTAGGATTTGGGTATAAAATCCTGTAGAGTGAGGCAGATAAAGAGCTTCCCCGTGCAAAACTCCATATCAGACATTCAAGGCCAACCTTAACTGATTCATCCTTACTTCTTCAATCTACTCTGGCACTATAGGTGTTCCTGAATATTTGTTAACTAAGAAACAATCTACAACTTACAAGCTGTAGTACTTGTAGGGTACGGTTTTAGGTACCAGTAACCACCATGAATAACATTCATTCATTCACACATTCATTCATTTATTTAACAAATACTGGGTGCTGCCTGTGTGTCAGGCCCAGATCAAGCCCCTAAGGAGACTCCAGAAGACAAAATAAATAAGTCCCTGGTCTGTGGAGCTGATGTTGGGGAGAGGGGTCTCTATTCTACTTTTCTCATGGATCCATTCCCTCTTCTACAAATATTCTTTCTTCTTTTTTACTCTCTTTCTCCCCTTTACTTATTCAAATCCTCCTTTTCTATAGAAGCCAACCAGTCTAAAAATAACATCTGTTATATTCCCACATGTGAGAATGGATACGTCTAACTATAAACATCATCGTCTCACTTCCACTCCCTCCCACAGAGATCCTGCTCCAAACAGATATCAACATAGAAACGTCTGCAGAGACAATCAGATTTCTCTGTGCATACTGATACAAAACAGAGAAACCTAGAGAAACAGACCCTCAGAAGAGAAAGGGGTGAGAGCATGAGCTGAGTAAAATAAAAGGAAAAATTTAGGGAGAATAAGGTATTGTAGACAGTCCATGGTGACAAGAGGAGATGGATGAGAGGGTAAATGAGTGGTCAGCAGAACTTCAGGCTACCCAGTTGTAATGCTAAAGCCAGAAGGCCCACCAAAGAGCTTTTGGTGGTATTCTGTGCTCCCATGCCTAGCTCATTGCTTATTACCAAGACTGAGAGGCAGTGACAGCCACATTCAAAAATTTTCTCAGGAGCACAGGCTCAGAGAAAGATTCTTACAAGGAAGGTCAATTCCTCATCTCCAACAAGTACAGGCTATATTAGGGTAGTTTCACTGGGTGTTAACCTATTTAACACTAAAGCCTTCTTAACCATGTAGATTAGGCTAATGCACTCTGATGGAACTGCGTAGATAATTCTCTCATCTGCTTACCTAAAGCTAACAAGTAAATAACTTCCATGAGCACATTTGACCGACATGGTCAAATAGTGAATTACGATTTAATACACACAAAAGATCATCTATATTAAAGAACTGGCTCATTTTCTAATATTCCAGCAGATGGAGCTACAGCCTGGAGAGGCTCAATATACTTCAATGGCTGATGCCCACCCCTCAAAAACAAAAGAATAATGAGAAGAGGTATAGGGAAAGAGAAGGGGAATTACAAAAACAAAACAAAACAAAAAACAAAAAATAAACAAACAGAACCAAAACAAAGCACAAAAACAGGTTACCTGGTGTAGAACTATTCTGTGGTTATACAAGTACCTGCATCAGTGTCTGACCCATAGTAGGCTCTCAAAAAGTAACGAATAGGTGACATAATCTGGTGACCAGGTTGTAGTCTGAGCCTTCTTAGAATAACAATTTTCTTCTCATTCGGCTTTGTGTTTTCCTCCTGTCCCTTTGATTATTTGCATATGCACACCCTTTGGACACCCACTTCCCATTAAAATGTCATGGAAAAAATTCCGTGAAACTTGACTACAGGGTCAAATTAGTGTCAAAGGGAGGTGTCTGGAGAGGCATATAATAAAAATAGCCCAGCCGAGGTTCCCACCTGTTTCCCATGCTATAACGCTGTGCTCTAGGCAGTGTTACTCAAAGTGTGTTACCCCAGCCATCTGCATCATTATCATCTGGGTTGTTTGTCAAAAATTCCAATTCTCAGACCACACCCTCAAAACTTCGATTTAGTGCTTCTGGGCTGGAGGATCCCAAGCAATTTCTCTTCACAAACAAATTTGAGAATCTCTCTTATAGAGAAAGGAGAGCTGACAATCTCTTTTCCCTCATCCTGAACTCCAAAGAGGACTGAAAACTCTGAACACTGGGAGTTTTCAGAACTCATTCTGGAGGCAAAACCTGACCTACAAAGTACCATGAAGCTTTGTATGATCCATATTTATTGCACATAATTGTGAACATTCCCAGGTTTCACTGCAGAAATATTAATGTGTTTGATGAGAAGGGGCTGCCCCATTCCACAGAGGATGTTATAGGATATATGGTAGGTACAACTAAATTGCCCTTCTGAAACCCAGGAACTTTCTGAATTCAGAAACACATGGCCTCAAGGACTTCAAATAAGGGACCCCATTCCTGTGTTCTCATGTTTCATCCATGGGTGGTGTTTAAAGCAGTAATATTTGGGTTTGACAAGATAAGAAAGCGTAATATAGTAAGACGACTAGATTGGAAGCTGGGAAATCTCATCTTTCTTGGCCTCAGTTCTCTCTCCTGGAAAAGATGGAGGAGATGACATTTAAGACCTTCTGACTCTAAAATTTTGATTATTGCACCTTCTTGCTCTGTTAAAAAAATGCCGAGGCATTACTGCCATAAGGATTGGATTATGGTTTCTTATTATTTTTATTAAAAATGTGTAAAGGCAAAAAACTTTCTCTGTCTTTTGAGTTTCTGGACAAATTCTTGACTGACATTTTTCTCAGTTATCTTAAAGGGCATTTATGGAAATTCTATAGATATTTTGATACATTATTGCACTCAGCAAAAACTACTAGGGAACTATCAGAATGCAGAAGTAGTCATGAACTCCAGAGAGTACAATAGAATATTGTGGAAGAAACTATTATTTATGTTATAGAGGAGGAGTAAAGAGTTTTAGAACAAGGCATCTGAGAAGCCACTATTGCCAGAGGCTCTTGGAGCTTCATTCATTTGAGGGGCAGCAAGCTGCCTCTTAGCAGAATCCTGAGATCCCTAAACCCATGTGACTGGGTTCTTTCTCTAGCCCTCTAAGCATGATTAGTGCTTAAGTGATCATCGAAAGACACTGTCAAATCCTGAAGTAAGATTTTGAAAAATTAAACACTCATAAAACATGAAGTGAAATGAAGCAATAAGCTCTAAGATTGGTCCATTGGAAGCAATGTGTTATGGGTTGAACCATGTCCCCCTAAATATGTGTGGAAGTTCTAACACTCCAGTACCTCAGAATGAAACCTTATTTAAAGATAAGAATTCACAGAGGCAATCAAGTTAAAGTGAGGTCATTAGGGTGGGCCCTAATCCAGAGTGACTGGTGTCCTTATAAGAAAGGGAAAGTTGCACACACACACACACACACACACACACACACACACACACACACACACGGAGAACACCATGTGAGCAAGAAGATGGCTGTCTTGTAGATAGAGGCCTAGAATAGATTCTTCTCTCATAGACCTCAAGAAGAACCAACCATGCTGGTTATTTTGATCTCAGGCTTCTCACCTCTAGAACTGTGAAACAATAAATTCTGTTGCTTAAGCCACCAAGTTTGTGGTATTTTGTGAAAACAACCCTAGAAAAATAATATACAATGTTTAGTCCAATGGAGGAGGCGTCTTATAAACTCTGGGGTGTACATTCGAACATTCACTTCATTTCTGGCTCCATTTATATGCCATTGTTTGTTTTATTTTTCTAACTTTGTCTTTTAATTGTTTTTTATCTTACTATATTAGATGTATCTCTATGAGCTATATGAGATTCTTCTTACGTTTAGAAATAATATAAATTGGTAAGTAACTGTTATCTTGCCTGAGCACACTGAGCACAAACACAGCTAGCATGAAGCAATTAAGTGGCAAAATCTAGCTTTCCTGTAACAATTGGGGAAGGAATTGTGAGGAATGGTAAGATTCAGTTTTGCAGAGCAAATGATTTATGCACTCTGGGAAAGAATTCTTCAGGCAATCTGCTACTTTAAAGCAGTGATTGAGTCACCAAAAAGTCAAGGCTTTCTTCACTCTTCATGATATGGAGCTGAGAGAGAGGGCAGTCATTTCTAAATAAAGAACTATGGCAGGAATTTTAGGAAGTGTGTAAAGAAGTCAGGTGAAAAGAATGACCATTTATTGAGCACCTGCTATGTAGCAGGCATTCTGTTGGATGCTTGTTATGTGATAGATCATTTTATCTTTATAATAAACTTGCAAAGAGACATTTCCAGTTCCCTACTTGAAACCAAAAAATATGTAGCTCAGAAAGGTAACGTAACTTGTCTAAGAGAAAGACAATTAGTAAAAAGTTGAGCAGAGACTTGATACAGAGAAATTTGACTCTTCACAATATTTGCATCCCTCCAAATTACCTCCTTAAAGTTCAGACATCGTTTGGTTCTCTTAAGTACAAATCAGGATCATCAACAGCTATAGAAATGTAGGTGATGAAGAGCCTTACCTTAAATTGAACATTTAGAAATATTAGACCAGGAGGCTACAAATCTTTGTATTTAGTATAAAAGTATATAAAGAATATGTAAAGAAATGATTAAAACTTTTAAAACCAATATGGCTTATAAACACATGTGAGACACTGAAGAGGATTAGGAAAAATATTTGGAGTCATGACAATGAAAACAGAGTAACTCCAGACTACGTTTTTCTAAAGTTAACATAAGAATCACTCTCTTTATTGATTATAGAGGTTATATTTTAATCCTTGGAAAGTAGATTTTGACAGAAATTAATAGTTGCCCTCTCATATCCATTCTTTCCTTTTAGGAAGGGTTTGTGGTTACCCAGCTAAAATTTTTATTTTGCAGTCTTCCTTACAGATAGTTGTAGTTCTGGACTCAGCTCTGGCTAGCAGACTATAGGCGAAGTTGCTGTGTCCACTGATCGCTGAGCAATTAGATGAGATGATGGTGACTTCCTGTGCCCTTGCACCTTCCTTTGGCTGGGAAGCAGATGTGACAATGGGAGCTGACTCAACCACTGTGGACCTTCACGTAGAAACCAGTTTTTGAGAATAAAAGAGCAACCAAGAGAAGAGCCTCAAGATTGGAGGGCTGTCTCACAAGCCAGGATCATCAAGCTACACTTGTATGTTGAAGAGACAAAACAAAACAAAACAAAACAAAACAAAAACCTATGTTTTTAAAGCCACTTATTTTGAGTCTCAATGTTACTGCAGCCAGACTAAGACTCTAATTATTAAGTTCTATATTCTTTTGTGTTTTTATTTATCATTATTAGTTTTAATTCCCACCCCCACTTCCACCCCTGGTTGCCGTCTCCCCTTAGAACTGGATCTCTGAAGGCGGGGCGTCTCTTCCCACATGCTGGCAGCATGCACCCGGGGCCAGGTGCCCCAGGGGACTGGCACCCCCGGCCCACTTGGGGGGCCTGGTGCACCCGGAATATGGTCCATGGCTCTACCTGGGGCGCAAACCCAGGACCTTCTGCACGTAAAGCAGACGTGCTAACCACTACTCTATGGAACCACCCCTCTATATTCTAATAATTAAACAGACTATTTCACTCTCAAAATCTAACTGTGAATGTATGTGAAAATTCTCCTAATAGAATTATGTACCATCTTTCAGTATCCCTTTTGTGGCCTAGCTGCTTCCAACGAAGAGAGATCATTAAATACAGATGCTTCTTAACTTATGATTGGATAACATCTTTATAAACACGTCGTAAGTTAAAAATATCATAAGCTGAAATGCATTTCATACACCTAAACTACTAAACATACAGCTTAACATAGCCCACCATAAACATGCTCAGAACACTTACATTAGCCTACAGCTGGGCAAAATCACCTAACACAATAAATACACTATAGAGTAGGAGGTATCTGGTCTCACAGTCTCATGCCTGACCGAGAACTGCAGCTGCTGAGCATCAGAGTATCGTACTGCTGCTTAGCGCTAGCTCAGGAAGAGATCAGAATTTAAAATTCGAAGTTCAGTTTGTACTGGATGCTATCACTTTTACGCCACTGTAAAGTTGAAAAATCTTAAGTCGAACCATTGTTAAGTCAGGGACTGTCTGCACTGGGGGCACTTAACTTCCTTGTTTCCTGTAGTCTCTTCAGGAAAAGTCTCCCAAGGGGTTCCTGATGCCTCATGTTCCCAAGGAGCACCTGAGCTGGGTCTGAAGCCCTGGTTTGCTTCTTTTCATTGCAGGATAGGTGTAATTGTGAAAGTGAAGGCCCTATGAGGATGAACTGATATTTATCAGTGATTTTGTTTAAGCCCAGACAGTCCAAAGTGACTGGAAATTTCTGCCTTGATCTGACCTATGAGCCCTCTGAAACCCGGGCAGGGTGTTGGATCAGGGGTTTCTCAGATTTGCCTGAGGTTTCTAGAGATAGTACTTTGGCAGCTTCGGGAAAAGATGGAGAGGGGGTGCTATGACCAGAATTCCCCTGTAATCCCCTTTTCTAAAATAGGGTTCAGGGGAGATGTGGGAGGAGTTCCCACAAACCACTAAGAAGTCTCAATTGTAAAACTGATGACTTCTTGGTGAGCACATGGGGTCAACAGCTTCAAGTTCTATAATCCACTTCAAAGGAGAAGAAAATCGAAAAGGCATTTGCCCTTTTTCTATAGATATTCTAACAGACTATTGCACTCAGCAAAATCACTAGGAAGGTTATTACGGAGTTTAAAGCGGAATAGTATATAAGCCTATTGAATTCTTTGTCCTCACTGTAGAAGAGGGCAGAATACAAGGGACCAGACTGACATAAGAGATGCTAGAGTTAATGTGGGTGGGGTGGGGAAGGCAGAGAGACCACCCAGGCGTATTAGCTAGTACCGATCTTGGTAAAAATCCCCCTTGGAAATGGAGATATTAGAATTATGGGGTTTTGTTTTGTTTTGCATAAGGGAAATAAAGAAGTGAGAAAGGGAAAATCATAAGGTTCATTAAATAAGAAATGGTCTGTAAAAAATATTGGGGAAATTATATTTTGAGGAAAGATAAAAGCATAACTTCCATTATTTTTTTGCCTTATATGAGAAGTTTGTTCATCAGATTGATAAATCACAAGGTGAATAATTAAATAATGTCATCATATAATAGCTCCAAGTCCTGGGTAGATCTTAGGTGAAGAAAATTAAACAGATATGGTCCCTGTCTTAGTCACTAAAATCCTAGGCATATAACAGTGATTTTGATTGAAGAAAACTGTAACGCTATAAATAATAAAGTTGGTTTTTAGATCACAGTATTATTTTCAAGATTCTTGTCATGCTATATCACCCTAAAGAAATTTCTTCTTCCTGGGACTAGTATTGAGTTAAGCTGGAATTCAGAAATACATGAGTTAACGAGTTTTCTCTAAAAGGAAAACAAGTTATATAAAACAAATGCTATTTTAATAGTGACTATAGGCATCCTAAGAAAACCTCTCCATATCTTCATTTTATTATTTATTTATTTATTTATTCATTCATTCATTCATTCATTCATTCATTTATTTATTTATTTATTTATTTATTTATTTATGGTAGGGTGTTACTGGTAGAAAAATGGATGATAATCTGGAACAAATTTATGTGAGCAAATCCCACATGTGGTGTCAAGCCAGAAGTCCTTTCTTTACTTATAGCACAAGAAAAACACCATACTTCTCTAAACTTTTCCCTTGGATTGCCTGAAGTCCTTTGCTTACTGGCACAAGGTGATATTGATTTGGATTTGTCTTCAGACTGAGGTCGATATGCAACCTGGCTGGCTGGCTCTCTTATTTGGCACAGGAAAGTCTTCTCATGTCTCAGGCAAAATAGTAAGGAAGTGCCCAAGGCCAGTGGAAAGTTGGTGCCTCTGCTGAGTTTATAACTCAAGGTAATGAAAGACAAACGCTGAAACGCAACAATCAAAAACTGAGAAGCAAAAATAGGAAAGGTTGAATGGTGTGGTAACCCGGCCAGGACTTGACAAAAAAACAGTTTTTAGAAACAGATGGCATAAAAGATTAAAAATATCTGGCACAAACGGGATTAATTAAGAATGGCAGAGGCCAGCTGAGTGAGGAACATGTGGGTGGATATGGATTTAAGCTTGATTTATAAAGCTAAGGGAGCCCAAGATGTTTCACAATATATAAATGAGCCCTATCATAGAAATATGTGTTGAAGCCTACATGCAGATCTCAGGGGTTGTTAACGCCTCATTGGGAATATTCTAAAGGTAAATTTAAATTTGGCTTCATTATGGTCTTCACTATGATTTTCCTAAGAAGAAAATAGAAGTCTAGAAAATAGGATTGTCATATATATTTGAATATAATTCAAGAGCTTTCAAATACATCTACTTTTAGAATAGATATGCATTGATTATTATCTAAAAAGTTGCTATTGTTTTGCATCTTTTAAAAAATCTCTCCAATCTACCAACCCTAAAAGAATGTATTGTAGAGACAGAAGGCCCTCAAAATTTAAGAGATTATAAAATCATAGAATAGTGTTTGCCAGGAGCTGTTTTCTCCTGACGTTGTTGGCTTGAGCATATTCTATTCATGGTAAATACTGACCCAGGGTAAGAATAGGTACCAGGTAGACAGTGAGTTTTTTATGACAGGAGGAGTTGTGCAAAAACTTGAAGCTTTTATAAAAAAAAAAAGAGAGAAATAATCTATTTTTAGGCCCTTCTTGTTCAAGTTAATATTCTAATATCATTTTCTTTAACATTTTTATCTATTAAAACTCATAATAATTCAGTTGAGTAGGAAATCCTCCATAGTTGCCTTGCTTCATCATGAATTCAACGTGGGATCCTGGTTGCCAGAGTCAGCTGTGGTGAACTTCTGATTTACTTTTCTGTAAAATTATTTTGTTTTTAAGGATCCAATCAGATAATATTTAGAAAAGCACATTGAAACAGTAAGTCATTATACAAACAAAATGTATTATTTTATAAAATTATTGTTCTTTGTTCACAGAATCATGGCTTGGTTACTCTGAAACTAATTGGGTTCTGGTTTATTGAAGAAACAAAGGAAAAAAACAATTCTGTCTCTTCTCACTGACTTATAAAGAGATCTCCTACACGTCAAACGATGTAAACCTAACCTAGCAATTATCTTTCTTCTTCCCTTTTCCTGAAAGGCAAAACTTTGTGCAGTCATCTGCTGACAATTTCCTGTCCTTGCTATTAAAGGCAACTGCAATTTGATCAAGAGCCTTGATCCCTGAAAATAATCCTTTCCTGCAAAAAAAATCATAAAGGTTGGCTATAAAACAAACATTTTTTGTTTCATCTAAATAATAAAAGGGAATATTCATATATATTCTTATATATTCTTTGAACAGAAAAATATCTAAATGCCTCAAGTCAAGTGTTTAAAAGACAGAGAGAGTGGGATAAAATATTTGGACTATAAGTGATAGGTAAAGGATTAAGTTAATTTATAAAAGAGATGATTAAGTTTTTAAAAAATCTAAAATATAAGTGGCCAAATGACATAAACAAGCAATTTCTAGAAGTGAAAATGCAAATGACTAATAAACATATAAAATTTTTAAAAAATGAAATATATTTTCTGCTGACAAACAGTTCATAATTAAAAAGACTGATAACATGCAATGTTAATAAAAATATGGGGAAATAAGCCTACTCATTTATTATTAGATTATTATTAGATGGGAGTACAAATTACTCCAATCATTTGGAAAGAATCTATGGACCACAGTAGTAATTCTAAATACTGGTGCCAGAAAGGATGGTGGCCTGTCTTCATTCACTTATTTATGAAACAAATATTTCTTGTGTGCCTTCCCTATGCCAAGAATGCAGAAGTGAATAAGAGAAACAAATCTCTGCTCTTACAGAGCTCACAATTTATTGAGAGGGAGACAATAGTCATAATAAATAAGTCAATTGCATAGTATATAAGGAAGTGATATATACTTTGGAAAAAACCCCAGCAGAGTAAGGAAAGTCTACGTTATTGGGATGAGTGTGTAGGCTGCAGTTTTAATTAGGGGATCTGTATAAATCTGGCAGAGAACGTGAAATTTGAGCGAAGGTTTGAAGGAAGTGAAGCAACAGCTATTTTAGCATGTTTATAGAGGAAGAAAGTTCCAGGCACAAAAAGAGCCAGTATAAATATAAATACATATAAATAGATAAAAAATAAAGTAGTTGAACTTGTAAAATCAGAAAGTAAAATGGTGTTGCCAGGGTTTGGAGGCTGGAAGAATAAGAGAGATGTTGTTTAAGGGTACAACCTTGAAATTTGTAGGTAAATAAGTCCTGGCGATCTGATGCACAGTGCAGTGATTATAATTAATATTATAAACAGCAACTCAGCAAGTTATATAACATTATATAACTCCCACTTCAAAAAAGAAATGATCATCATGTGACCTGCTAGAGGTGCTACCTCATGCTACAATGACAATCATGCTGCAATATGTATATGTGGACTGGATCAGCATGTTTTACATTTTAAATTTACACAGTTATATGCCAATTATATTTTGATAATAAAAAAGTTGATAAAAGAGTGGATAGAAATTGCACTCTTCTCTCCCAAGGTTTATAATTTCCTTCCTGCTGAATTTCTTTATTCGAATATTCAATTCATGTTTGTAACACCTGGGAGGGTGTGTTGATCTGTCAATTATCAGAAAGATAATCTTACTTTTGGTCTATCATGCATGCTCACAGAGTCCAAAGATTTGGGCAAATGGTTTTTTTATTTTTTCCATAAAATAACCCATGAGTCCATACAGATTCACCTGGAATGACAGCAGTTTGCACAGCATCAGCGAATCCCCTTCTGTGGTCTCCCTCCTTTGTCTCCTTAATACCTTTTCTCCTGCTTTGCCTGCCCTCAGAATCCTCCCTAGGCAGAGATTTTGCCCACTCCTGGAGCAGACTCTAGGTCGTTCATTTTGTTCAGTGAGGAACATTTATAAAGCCAGCAAACTTATCTCTTGCTTGTATGACCTTCTTTCATTACATTTATGTTGTCCCATTAATTTTGCAAACAAAATGCAGTCATTTTATTCTCCTAATATAGTGGGAATGTTCATGTCTGACCATATGGTATAGTGAATTTTTTTCTGTACTCCTTTTAGTAGGTCCTCTGACAATTTACCATGCTTTACAAGTTTTCTTTAAAATTAAAAAAAATTTTTTTTGAGGTTTAACATACTTTCAGGTGTGGAGTTTGATGGATTTTCGAAAACAGATGTATCAATTTAACTACCACCCTGAATAAGATATAGATGATTTCCAGCACCCTAGAAGCTTCCCTATACCCGCTTCAAGTCTATTCTAACTTCTGGCACCATAGATTAATTTTGAATTGTTCTTGAACCTGATACAAGTGGAACCATCTTGTAGATATTCTCTCATGTCTTCTTTCTTTCACTTGACATTAAGTGTATGAGATACAGTCATGTTGTATTGTAGGTAGCAATAGTTTTTTCTTTTATTATTATTTTATAGTATTCCATTGTATAAATATACCAACAATTATTTGTTCTATTATAGGTAGACACTTGGGTGATTTCAATTTTTGGCAATTGTGTATGAAATTGCTATAATTGTTTATGTGCATGTTCTTTCGTGAATATGTAATTTCTTTTTCTCTTAGGCAGTGGTAGCATACCTTTTCTGTAAAAGTCAAATAGTAAATACTTTAGGATCTTCAGGGAATAGGGTCTTTCTAAAAATTACTTAATTATGTTGCTGTAGTGTAAAAGTAGCCTTATACAATACATAAATAAAGGGATGTGGCCATGTTTCAATAAAACTTTATTTACAAAGACTGGATTTGGCCTACACACCATAGTCTGTTGAACTTTGCTCTGCTCTTAGTTTTGTAACTAGGATTGGATGTTAGTGGTGTGTTAATTATGTTTTACCATTTTTGAATGTGGTGATACCAATTTATACTCCCATCAGCAATGGAGGAGAATTTTACACTTTAGCAACATTTCCAAAATATCTTTAAATTCATGAACACACTGTATTTTTTTCTCATTTGTACAGTAGTATCATTACAGCTATAATCATTCTAACTATAAACTGTTATTTAGCTTTTTGTTCTCCAAAAAGTCACTGTAGTATCTACCTATCATTAATGTCTCTAGTCCTTGCAAAGAAATAGCAATGATACCTCAGTTTGTACTTTTCTGCCATTTTAATCTGATGTAGAAGAGCACTGTATTGGCAGTTGGGAGACTTAAGCTGAGCTGCTCTATAACTTTAATACAGTCATCTCTGTACCTCATTTTCCTAATCTGTAAAATGGGACTGATAATTACCTTGGCTATATCTCTGAATTTTTATAAAGACAAATAAAACAATGAATGAATAAAATTAATAATAGTAAAATTATTACAATAGACTTAGTAAAAGAAAAACAAAGCATAGAATAGTATGTCTAGCATGATTCTAAGCAGAGGAGTAGGGGTGGCAACATGTGTTTACAGGTGTAGAAAACAATACTAGAAGAATATTTTCCAAAATGTTTAGAGTAACAATTTAGGGAAGATGATCTATACTGATAATTATATTTTCTTCTTGATGTTCTTTAATATTTTCCAAAATCTTCAAAATAAACATAAATTACCTTATGCAATCAAGAAGAAGAGTTAATTTTTAAAAGTACACGGTATGGACTTAGAGGCTGCATCTGCTCCCCCTTGGGTGGTCACCGCACTTCTATGTTTCTTAATCCTTAGCTGAATAAACCAGAAACTCAACAATGACAGAAATATACAGTACATTAAAAAGTAAAGAATTATAATAATTGAAAATTAATAAGCAGTGGAATGCTTTTGTCCTCAGTTATATAAAATGTGATTTTAATTCCTTGTCTTAACACTTGTGGACTTTTGAGATATTGTGTCAGGGCTTAGCAGTTAAAATAGATGAAGAAAAACTGTTTCAACACTGCCTGAAAGGTATGTGGAAAAGCTGTAAATTCCTCTCAAATTGTAAACCTAACACTGCTCTAAAAAAATAAAAATAAAGTTTAAAAAAAATTGCCTGGAAGTACGTAACGGAAGCAGTTTGCTTTGCTGGGCATTCTGTTCCCATCCACTGTCACTCAGAGGCCAGGCCATACTGTGGAGGAAGGTGTCAGGAGCTTAGCTGCAGGTGGCAGGGCCTGTCTTGAAACCAGTTTCTGCAATGTTGCTCCAACATCAAGAATGCAGAAATATTTGGGGCAGGCTAATTGACACCTCAAATATAGCCCAGCTCAAATTGAACATGGAAATAAACTTTGAGGGAGAGAGTAAGAATGTGGACAAGCTTGGCTTTTTTTTTTTTTTTTTTTAATAAAATAATCTCTTCTACATTTCTCCTTCAGGCCACGTATCAAGTATATTTTCCAAAATATAAGCCTTTAAAAAAACATTTAAAGCAAATACAAGCCGTTTCATGGAGAAGTGTTGGCAAAAGTCCAGAGACTAGTACAGAACTGAAATGAGGGCTGAAAGAAACCCTCCAAAAGGAACATCCGTTTTGAGCGAGAACCAAAGCAGCGTGAGGGATTCGGCTTCCACGGGAGGGAGCCCGTGGGCACCAGGTGTCATGTTGAACTGATAGTGCTTGTTAATGACCCCGTGGGTGACAGGAAGGAAGAGGAGTGACCGTGGCATTCACCGAAGGACGAGCTCGTCCTGTCGCCTGCACAAAAGCTGAATTCTTAGATGGCTCGACCACTGGGTTGTGTGGTGAAAGAGGGGATTTCCACTCTCAAAAATAGTATGACTTCAGTTAGGTTTAAGATCGCCTTTTTGGGAAGTTTGTTATATTTAGAAACTTTTTCTTCTTTCTTCCCCTCCCCCCACCCCATGGCTTTTAAAGTGCATCTGCAACATGGCACCTCAACATTTATATGGCCTCATTTACCCCCAGGGTTCCATCTGAAAATCAAGATGGATTCTTAAAATGTGTGAAACAACCATTGCCTTGACAAAGCTGAATTTTTATCAAAATGCTGAAAGTCATAAAATGATAAGGGAGTTTTTTTTCTTCTTTAGGCTTCTCTGTACTTTTTAAATTTTCTATATTGTGGTTTTCACCAAGGAGATGTCCCAGATCTGGATAGTGGTTTCTCAGGGGACCTTGCACTTGTGAAGCTGTGCTCCAGTTACACCATTCTGGGAGCTGTGAAGACTCAGTCTAGAACCAGCAAGCCACAGGATACACTGTGTAACCCAGAATATCAGTTATACATAATGCAAAAATAGTACCAAGAAAAAATAAATTCGATTATGAGCAGTTTTTTTCTTAAAAAGTAAAAATGAACTTGTTATTAAAAAGCAAAAAAAATTTTTTTTTCTTAACATACAATAGCTCCAAAAGGAAAGGTGGGTTTTCAAAGATGCGTTTTGCACAGTGGCTCAGTTGACAGCTCATGCAAAGTTCACTAGGAATTACATGGTGTGTTCTGGTTACCCCACAAGGCGAGGGGCACAGAAATCACGTATTACTTTGGATTTAATTTGGGATATGGGAGGCACATGATCAGCCAAAACCAGTTTTCATTTTATTTTCTATACTTCCTGCAAATGCTGTCTGTAAACTGTAATGTGCTGTGCCCTCAGCAGCCTACTGTGGAGCTGATGGGAGAAGACCAGGACAGAAGGGATAAGCTTTTTCTCACTGTACCCTAAAGGATTCACAGAAGCTGATTCTTTGCCCCCATTTAAAAAGTGAAAGGAAGGTAAAGAAGTCCCATTCACCTCCTGTCCCCTCCCTTGAAGCAGTGACACCAAATTCACAGATTGATAGTTACAATTTTCTATCACATATTTAAATATCTCTCCTTTACTTGAGTGCCATCAACTTGAAATGACCAGTTGTTTCTATTTCAGTGCAATCCTTCCCCCACCACCACCCCTAGGTTTCTACAGAATGTTTTGTAACAAGTCCTCTGATTCTTTTTTTTTTTTCTAATTTATTAATCATTTGCAGAATAAGCAGGAATATTTCCAGAGGACAGCCTTTTTGGATAAAAGTCAGACTACCGTCCCTGTGGATGGCATTCGGGAACCATCAGTATCAATATAGCGACTTAGCCTGCCAACCTCTAATGAGAATTGGGGCATTGTGGGCTACACTTAGGCCCTACCTTTCTCTCACCTCACGGAAATTTCCTTTCATCTAGTCTATCCTTTTCAAGTCGCATGGCAAGAGGTTGACCAGTTAGTCTCTTAATGAGCTTCTGGGAGTGAGAGAAAGAGAATTTAGGACTATTTTGATAAAGCCTTGTAAGTCCCCTGCTTTTTTTTTTTTTTTTTTTTGATACTAATGGCTGTCACAGCAGCTCACACAGTGGAAGAGAACTTGCAGGTCAGGATAAAAAGAGGTTTTGGATGTTGGGGGGCTTCCCCAGTGGTTTTAGAGCTGGTCCTTGTCTAGAGACAGTGATTGGCACCCAGAACTGTACATGAAAGAAAAAAAGAAATATAAAGTTCTGAGGTGAGTTTTCTCTCTGAAGCTAGGACCCTACCCCACTCTTCACCGCTCCGCTAGCCCAACAACTTCATTCTGACCCAAGATCTACTTTATTTGTACTTGTGGTGATTGTGAGGATTACCTGACATAATCAATGTGACAATCTTGGCTCAGTGCCTGGCACGTGGCTGAGAAATGAGGGCTGCTGCTATAAAGCACATGAGGATAGACTCACAGGTGAAGGAAGGAGGGGAGCATACTGGAGACTTTCGAGGACACTGTGGCTTAGGAAAATCCCCACTGGAAGTAGGTGCCTAGACTGTGAAGCCATCAGGATAATAAATAAGAATCAGAAATAAATCCCTAAGGTCATTGCCCTCTATTCAATAATATTGATCCTAGCTTAGTTTTAAATTTTTATAATTTACTTATTGTGCGTTTTTGCATGTATAGTTTTAAAAATATTGCATTAAAATAACTATTTTGACTGTGTTTTGGGCCACCCCCTTAAATTTCATAGTCGGAGTGAGTGCTTCGCTTGCTTACTCTGGTCCCAGCCCTGCCCAAAGCAAGGCTGAAGACTTGTTTAGTCCTAAAAGCCAACTCTATAACAAAGTATAGTAATCTGGTACAGGAGGTTGAAGGGGAGTAGGATATACCGCCCTCAAATAAGCCACTTTGACATAAGAATTCTTTTGAACTAAAGGCATTTGAACTTTTGAAATCCTTTATCTGCCTAAAAACAGAGCCTCCCAAAAGAAATAATTGTCATAAATCGCCTTCCGGACAATTCTGTTCTTCTGAGTCAGTATCACATCCAGACATCTCACAACTTATCATATCTCCCATCTATTCTCCTAAGAGTCATTTATCTTTTGAAAAAGTCATTTGCTTTCTGTTCTTTCCTCTCCTTTTCCCCTTCTAAGTTACACAGATTCCATGTTCTAATCACCCCTTTTGTCACTCATCACTGAGTGCTCCCGCATGTAGGTGTGATGCACGTATTTATAAACTTCTGTTTTTCTCTTGTTAATCTGATTTTTGTTGGTGTAATTTATAGAATCCCAGCTGGAGATCCTAAGGTGGATAGAAGGAAAATGTTTTTTTTCCTCCCCAGTGAGGCTCAGACCCATCTAAATGATTACAATAGTAAGAAGAGAAGGAAATATCCCTTTTTGGAAAAAAGTCAGAAAATAAATACCGTGCATTCCCTATCCTGGCACCCACTTGCCATAAAGACAGTACTAGGATCCTTAGAACAGAGAAAGGCAAACAAGAACACAAGGAACATAAGACTTTATTTGGAATGCCAGGTATGAGACTCCAAAAGAGTCTTCTAACTTGGGGAAATAGAGGGGATTGTTTTAGGGGCTCAAGCAGTAGGAGGTAGGCGTGAGCCAGCTAGACTCATGGATGGTTCTCTGAAGAAGAAGGGATTGTTTTTGTGGATTATCAGCTATTGGCCAATTTGTATTTTATCAGGAGGAAGAGAGAGGAGCAGTTTGGGGCTACAATCATGTGCAAAAGTGTGTGTGGAGGAACAGCCGAGGACATGGACAGGCGAAGGCCACTGTGGATAATGCCTCACCCTTCAAGGTTTCTCACAGATCTGACTGGGGCATCATCTTATAGTTGGCAGAGCTCAGATAACAGAAGGAATAGATAGCTTATAGTATCTTGGAAATTTTGAGTTTTCCTTGGGCTCTTATCTGTTCTCTAGAGACACAATAGCACCATTCAAAGCAACGTGAGCAACAAACCATTCACCAGTGGTTATTTCCAGGCCCCATGCTAGACTGGGGGGCTATTCACAAGAACCATAACCATGGAGCTTTTTTGGTAAACTCTTGGGCACCTAAGTGACTGATACAAGATGAGCAGTGCTTTGAGAACTATATCACTTTGTACTGCACATAAAGGGTTTCACTGTAAAGAGGTTTTACAGGTATTGCCTAGTTTTTGTTTTTACTAATACATTGTGAGTAAGGCAACAACTGTTAGCAATTCCTTTTATGCATGAAAAGACTCACCTTTAGATGGTTAAATGGCTCACGCGGTATCATTCAACTGGTTAATGAGAAGATAAAAGACTGAATTTCCAAATTCTCATTCTTCAGTTATTTCTAGGAAATCATGTAGCAGAAGAAGTTGCAGCTAAGGACACTTCTGACCACATAAGAGCTCTCCTTCTTCTAAACTTTATTGTGGTGCTTTTGCTGCAAAGTTTGTTGACTAACTGGCCCCCAACCAAAGGCCAGTATCCTGAGCCCACCAGGCTGTCTATAGGGCCCAGAGCTCACCAAAGCTTTTACCTTTTACCTTTTCTCAGGAAAATAAAACATCTAGTCACCCCTTGACTGGCCTCTATGATCTAATCCTGCTTTTTTCTCTATTGGAGAGGAAACGCCATGGAGGAAAATCCCCAATGTGTCCCAGACAGTATATACATTTATTCATTAAATGATAAAATATTGTTTTCATGCCAGGGAAATCATTATCATCATCATCATTAATGGGTGCTGGAATTACAAGAAACATACAGACACTCTGCCTTCAAGGAACTTCCTGTGAAGGGCGGTGACAGAGTGAGGCTGACTACAATCAGACAATCTCTACACTCTGTGATTGCCCAGGGAGAAAACAGGCTCAAGGTGCAATAGGAGCAGAGAGGAAAAGATGCCACACTTTCCCTAGGGGATGGGATGAAAAAGAAAATTCCTGAATACAAACTCCTCAAGAAATTGAGGCCATATGTGTATGTGTGTGTTGGGGGGCATTATGAAGGGAGTTCATTATATGTAAATGGATCCTACTTAACATTTTAGGAGTATGCTTGGGCCTACAGGGTCACCTACAGTTAGTTCTGTGACCAGGATGGACCAGAGAATTAAGTAATGGAATAAGAAATTCAATGACTTTATTTATGTCCCTGGGGGCAGTGCTTTACTCTGCTTTAGGAGCATGATACTCCCCAACGCAATTTATTGAGTGCCTATACATTAGATATTCTGGGTACAAGAGTAATTTAGTAAACAAAAGAGGAAAATGAGGGTTATAGTCTATTGATGTATCTTGCATATGCTTTTCAAATGACATCTGTTTCCCTTGAACAGTGGTTCCTAAACTCTTTCTGTTAAAAACACTGGGGAATCTTTTAAAAGTTTCCAAGACTTGGCCCAACCTATACCAAATTCAAGTGATTTTTCAAGTGCAAAAAAAAAAAAAGGTGAAAACTACTGCCCTGAAAATTCTGATGTACTTCCCTAGAGAGGCAGGTCATTCCTTCCCCTACTTCCCACCAATTGTTTGAAGGTCATTTATATAATTTACAGATGAGGAAACCCCAACTCAAAGGCTCAGATGACATGTCCAAGGTAAAGGGCGTATTTAGAGAGTCACAGGGCCAGAACTTCAATCCGGGTCTTCTGATTTTAAGTCTAGCATGGTTTCTACTATGTTGAAAAGTTGAGAAAACAGTGAATGCTCGTATTGCTTACAACTAAGACCCTAGGGCTCCTCAGGGCATGAGAAGTTTGTCTGCAAGCCTTCTGGTCACTTCTCACCCACTGAAGACTTTAGCATTTGGACCAGTCTTTGTCCTAAGAAACATAAATACTCAGAGGCCCATTCAGTGTAGAGCCCATTTGTCAGGCTCTATTCTATAACCTCTTCATTACCAATACATTTTTCCTGCAGGTCACCTCAGTCATCGACTCTCATTGCAGCTACCTGAATGCCACCTCTGCTCCTAGTTCAAACAAAAATGGAGAAAATTGCATCCTTTCAGCAGGTAGTTTACATCCTCTCACCCAACAGCTCTCAGTCTCATCAGCTGTGGGCAGATCACCAATCCACACACTCACTCTCTTTTAAGTGCTTCCCTCTTTCATTTCCTGTATTCCTGCCTTAGAACCCTTGGGCCATCACTTTCATCATTTTGAGGCAAATATTTGTAACTCCCATGCCTACTTCTCCAAACACTCCCTTTGGGCATCAGACTTCACACCTGTTGTTCTCAATGTCTGGTATCCTCTTCCCCAACCATTTTGTCTTAGTCCTAATCATCCTTTAGGTCTCAGCTTCATTACTTAGATAGGGTTTCCCTGACTATCAATCTAATAGAGGGATCATGTTGGTACACCACTCTCTCCCAATCCTTATCCTCAGTTGTATTTCTACATGTATCTGTGTCATGCTTTGTTTCATATCTGTTTCCCCAGCAGGCGAGAGCACGGGGCTCTGTGTTGTATCCCCAGCTGTGGGTACATCATCTGGAACATAACAGATACTTTATAAGTAAGTACATGAATAAATGAATGAATTGCTCAATATCCATAAGGCCATGTAGGGTTATTTAGTGACAGAATTACAACTTACCCATCTGATTAAAGTTTGATCTTTGAGATGACTTTCCACTACAATTAAATTTTGCAGTTAAACTCCCAAGGTGCCCATCTGCACAGCCTTGTTGCATAGGACTCCACCAGAGGCAAAGTTTGCCCAGTAGAGAATCCTAAAAACAGGATAGTTCAAGAAGTTGTCCACTCATCATTGGGTTGTGAATCCTGAAAGCCATAATGCACCATGGGAAAGGGCTAAGAGTAGCATGTTTAAGCAATTGTGCTGGCTGGTTCTACTGCCAGCCCTGAGAGATGGAACCTCCAGTTCTTTCCTAGACCAAGCCAAAAGGATCTTGCCGAACATGCAATTTATTTAATTCAATGTTAAATGAATCTTCTTAAAAATTTAAAATTATCTTTACATAAAATATTTATTTATATAGAAGGACATTTAAATTCTGAATGTCCTCAGTTTCTCCCTAAAAAGGTCATCTTCTGGCAGGGCTTCTCCAGGTTTTATGTATATAAACTATTATGAGAACATTTTTTTTCTCCACAAGACATTATTTTAGACCCCTCAGCAATCTAAAACTTTTATTGCTTCTTTTAATATTTAGACTCTAACTGAGAAGATTAAACTAGGGACTTAGAGAATGGAATAATTATATGCTGCCTTAATTGATTAAAATAGTAAGCACAAACAGGTTGGCAATGATAATAGTTTTATAGAGAATAAGATAATTTGAGGCAAATAGCCATCCAAGGTGAACTAAGGAAGAAAGGCATCCTTTGTGTTCTGCCATGTGTCTTCACCAGAGACAGGGCATGACATGTGCTTGTTACTCATCAGCAGTCCAAATGGAACAAACAGCTGGGCGACCTTCTGTAACTACTGTTTTAACATAGGCTACGTAACCTTGGCTTCCAACCTCAAACTAATGTTGATGTTTGAACTTTACCCCAAGAGGTCCAATTAAGAAGAGCTGGAGCAAAAGTTGGGTGTCTGTACTATTAAAAAAATTCCATGAGTGTTCTGACCCTTGGGCCATATTCGGCTGCTTGCCACCTCCATAAAATCTCTGAAGAGGCGTCTTTGGTGATGTAGGTGACCTAAAGTATGTATTTCTTTAGTGTGGAACCCATTCAGGCCCTGAACTTTAGAGACCCCAGTGATTCACACATATACAAAATAAGTTTATTGAAGAACACATGAGTGGTTCTGTGGCTTAGAGCCTGTCAACTCGTGCTGGCCTAGTATACAACTCATAACCTCAACGCTTTTAACAGTTGATGCCATTCAAGCCCCACAGAAGCTGTGCAGTGTTAGAGGTGAGCCTGGTGGGCAGCACAGGAACCCATCTTTTCTGAGCAAGGAGCCAAGTGAGCCCCCTTCTCACATGTGTGCCTAGTTACCCTCTACTTACCATCTCCTTCCTCTTCCCCAAACTAGCTGGAATATCATTTGGCTATGCTAAAGCATTTTGGTGGAAAAGAATGATTCATCTGAAGTTTATTCTTGGAAGTCCTGTTTTCCTTTGATAACAAACCCAAAGAAACCAAGCGGGGAAGCACTAGCCCTGTCTAGGGTGTTAGTCTTTATTGAACCATGAATTCCCCTGGACTGGAGCCTATTGCTGAACTCCCTCATTCTTTACATAAGTAAACAAATAAATAAAATCTTTTGGCTGGTACCTAATAAAAACTCATACAGGCAAATCAAGTTTAGCACATCTTCTGGAAACTCCCAACTTTCAAACTTCAATAAGATAGTCATAGGGTATCCGACCCAATTAAGGTACGTACATAAAATCCCCTGTAGCCTAACAAATAACAAACAACAGGGTCTTTTGCTTTTCTCCAGACCCTTTGATTGAGGTTTAGTGGCTAAGACTGAGATTAGTGAAGAAAAATATTACTAATCTGAAAACTTTTTTCTTGGGAGGAAAACTCCATGATGTATCAAAATGTCCTAAGCAATTATTTAAACAAAACAAAACAGAAAACTAGACCGAAAGTGATCTTTTGTCAAAGGGATTTGCCACTCTTGGCTTCTGTGCTTATTTCAAAAGGAATGGGGGGAGGGGGGAATGTGGGTGTCATATCCCTGCTCTGGCCTTACTGTTTTATTTTTATTTGGATTAATTTGGACAGAAACTTCTCAAAGCAGAGACTGATTAGCTTCCCAGCTTTCAAATAATGCCAAAGCAAGATCCATCCCCAGCTTATTTTGATCTCAAGGCCAAAATCGTGAAATGAAAAATTCCCAGAAGATATAATTTATTTTTAGTGGACTACATTTTTACATTTAGTGTTGGGAAAACTTGTGTCTAATGTGACAGAAACAGACTATAAGATCTTTATAACTCTTTTGCTTTTCTTCAAAAGCACTTACTACAATGGTTCTCAACTGGGAGCGATTTCTCTGCCCCCACCCCTACCTCGCCCCGCACCCTCCCCACCCCGGAAGCATTTGACAATGTTATGTGACATTTTGGTTATCACAGAATGAGGACTGATAGGGATGTAAGTATGGCTGGAGAGCAGGTTCTTTATAGTTGGGAGAAATCAGGGGCTACTAAAATCTTACAAGACTCAGGACAGCTCTCCATAATAAAAAATTATCTAGTCCAAAATGCCAGAAGTACTGATGTTGAGAAACTCTAACATAATGGGTCCCCTTAGCCAGCTATGGAAGTTATTGTGTCAAGGACATACTCACAAAAAAGACAATAAATAATAGTAGGTATTATTTATTGAATGTTCCCTGTGTTCTGAACACTTCGTGCACATAATTTTTTAATTAATAGATTGTTAATCTATTAATAATCTATAATATTTTAAGAGCAATTTTAGTTTTACAGAAAAACTGAGCAGAAACTGCAGAGTTCTCATATGCTCCTTCACCCATCTTCTAGTTTTCTCTTTTATTAATATTTTGCATTAATGTGGTATATTTGTTGCAACTGGTGAGCCAATATTGATATGTTTTTATTAACATAATTCCATAGTTTTTATAGTTTATAACTCTTTGTGTTGTACATTGTATGGGATTTGACAAATGTGTAATGACATGTATCCACCATTACGATATCATATAGAAAGAATAATTTCACTACCCTAAAAGTCCTCTGTGTGCCACCTATTCATGTCCCTCCCCTACCCCAAACCTCTGGCAACCACTGATTTTTTTACTGTCTCCACAGTTGAATGTCATATAGTTGGTATCCTACTATATGTAGCCTTTTCAGATTGGCTTTTTCACTTAGCAATATGCAGTCAAGTTTTTTCCATGTCTTTCCATGGCTCGATAGCATTTATTTTTAGCACTGAATAATACTCCATTGCCTGGATGTACCAAAACATGTTTATCCATTCACCTATTGAAGGACATACTGGTTCCTTCCAAGTTTTGACAATTATAAATAAAGCTGCCACAAACAACTATGTGCGTGTTTTTGTGTGAAGATACATTTTTAACTCATTTGAGTAAATACCAAGGCACATGCATGATTACTAAATTGTTTGGTTAAGAGTATGTTTAGTGTTGTAAGAAACTGCCAAACTATCTTCCAGGATAACTGCATCATTTTGCATTCCCACCAGCAATAAATTAGAGTGCTCATTGCTCCACATTCTTGCCAGTATTTGTTGTTGTCAGTATTCTGGGTTTTAGCCCTCTAATAGATATATAGAGATATCTTGTTGTTTTAATTTACAATTTCCTGACAACATGTAATGTTGAGCATCTTATTATATGCTTATTTGCCATCTGAATATCTTTGTTGGTAAGGTATTTGTTTAGATGATTTGCTCATTTTTAAATTGAATGGTTTGTTTTTTTACTGTCAAGTTTTAAGTGGTCTTTGTTATTTTAGATACCAGTCTTTTTGTTGGATATGTGTTTTACAAATATCTTGTCCTAGTCTGTGGATTTTTTAAAAAAAATTATCTTAACAGAAACTTTCACAGGGCAGAAGTTTTTAATTTTAATGAAATTTAACTTCAGTGAAACAACTTAGCAGTGTTTTCTTTCATATATCATGCTATTGATATTATACCTAAAAAGTCATTGCTAAATCCAAGGTTGCTTAAATTTTCTACTATGTTATCATTCAGGGGTTTTATTGTTTTGCGTTTTAAATTTATATCTACAATCTAATTTGAGCTAATTTTTGTGAAAAGTGTAAGATCTGTGTTTAGATTCAATTTAAGAACATTGCTTATATACCAGATTCTTCATGAACCACTTTTCAAGATTGATAATTTCCTCATTCTAAATTTAAAGAAATGGAAGCTCACAAGGGTTTAATATCACACCCAACTTCATTATGTACTGACAGAGGAGAGATTTGAATTTAGGCATATCTTGGATCTGACTCTCAAAACTACATCGTGCTCCTTTTGAAATTAAAATGAACGTGCTTTTTAGAAAGATTTTGCAACATCTATCTTCTACTCCAAAAACCATGTCCATTTTGGAGTAGAATTTATTTTGAAATTAGATATCTAAAGGAGAATAAAATATTGAGATCTACAATGGTATAACAGAAATACAGGGCTTGACTTTTGCAAGTAGGCTACTAAATCTTCAATTAAGGTAATAAAAAGAACACTATAAAGACCAATGGTGACCCTAGAAAAAGTTGTGAATGAGGCAGTGTTTTAATAATAAGCATACTTTAAATTATGTCACATAAAATATCCTGGAGATGTGGAATTTTCTTCAAAGACATCATTAAAGACCCTGACTCTCTCTCTAGCTTTGAGTTCCATAATTTTTAGTGGGCTGCGCTTTGTCCTCATGCTTGTTGGCTCATAATGGAAATATGGCCAGACTAGTCACCACATCTATACTCTAGGAAGAAAGAAGGGAGAGATTATGGCACCTGCCACATCTATTTCTTCAGTTAGAAAAGGTAAGAGTCCCTCACACAGACTTTCCTTTACATCTTTACTCTTATATGTTCCAGCCTGTAAAATGAAGGACTGGCAATGGAGAAGGGGACTGAAAGGGTGTTGAATGTATCCATTCAAAAGTTTTTGTCCTAGAAACCTTTTATAAAAATACTTTTTTATCTCTTGCCCCATCTCTTACTGTATGAGAAATCTCCAGCTTAGTGACTTTTTAACCTCCCATCTCTAATTCTGGCTCCTCTGATTATTATTATGTTTCTCAGGACTATAATTAGGAGACCACTGGAGAAGCTAGATTTGTGAAATGGGCACTAATACTTTGGAGGAAGAGGCTTTCTCAATTGACTTTCTCAAATCCTAGTACATTCATTTAATATTCACTTAGTCCAACAAATTCATAAGCAGTGCATTGGTGATAGTGAACACATCAAGAACAAAAAGGGGAAAAGCCTACTAGGGGAAAAGGGACCCAATTATTTTATTAAATCTCAAATAAAGCTTTCATATTTTCTGTGGCCATCCTCAATACCCAGTAGAGAATACACTCAAGAAATGCATTCACAGTCATCTTACCTGATACATACACGTATCTTTTTATATTCTAATAGACAGTTAAAAGTACTCAGCATTTACGACATGTATATAATGATATGGGTTCATTAAGAATATGTGTGACTCTACACTGATCTGAGTGCCTTTACAGGTCAGGACTGGTCTTCCACAGGGTCAGGTTAAATCCATCACAAGGCCATCTCTTGCAAGTACCAATTGAATAGTGAACACATTAGTGAGGGAACAGTAAGGTCAAGTAGAAGGATTTTTTTTAAATTACAGAACACAGCATAGACCTTTTCTCAAGAAACCTATTTTCTAACTGGACAGATTGCTCAATCACAGTATCAACAAGTTGAAAGGGAACACTGGAAATGTAAGAGCTAAACAGATACATTGAAGGAATCATAAACTTGGGTTGGATTAAATGTCTTTAGCAAGAAGCACATTTTCAATTATACTGATAAACACCAGACTGCTTTTGGATATAGTTCAATTTAATTTCAAAGAGTTTGATTAAGAGAGTTAAAAATGACAAAAAAGGAAGCAATTGTGCTTGCTGGACAAGTTTGTTAGGAGACCCTCAGGGCTTGCCCATAAAGAATCTCTAAAAAGGAAATGAATTAAAATGAAAAGAATGGCCACCAAAGAAGAAGAGCTTAAGGGGCAAAAGAGAGACAATTTGGCTCCAGGATTCTGTTGTTTCCCTAACATATTACCTGCCTGTCCTCCTGCCAATGGACCTGTTTTGTATCATAAAGGTGTTTCCCCAGAACAAATGAGCTGTGAAGATGCCAAAAAGGAGTACAGCTTTAGCCATCAATCCTCAGTTTCATTCATTCCCTAATTCTGCTTATTTTTCTCTTTGATTTGATGGGAGGGGAGTTTTTGATGGAGAACAGCCTAGTGAGAGACTGTGGCTGACTGAAGCTATAGAGGGATTTATTGTATAGATTGGCACCCAGCCTGGGAATATCAGCTGCAATCAGCTGAAAGTCATGTGACCAGATGGGGCATTTCAGATTCTTTCCCTTCATTTCCATGCAATCAGCATTTGTTCAGTGTCTATGTAGAGGTCCCATTCTAATCTGGAGGTTACGCTGAGCTCAGTGATTATGAAGTGAGTGCAGTATACTTGCACTTGGGGTTTCTGGTGATGTCTATAATACACATGACCGAATGGTGAAAACACGAGAAACCACAAAAACTCGTAAGGGCATAGGGCCCAGATCCCAACCTTTTGAAGGTTTCAGCCCTTGGGGGATCATAGAAGACTTCTCATGGGCATTGAGAGCCCATAAAGGGCACTCTTACAGAATAGAAATAACAGCTTTTGTTTATTTAAAGGAAAATAAAATAGAATAGAAAATTCCTTGTTGCTGAAAAGAAAGATTAGAGGGGTGTAGATTTTGAAGAAGTTAGAGAATTTGTGGATCTGTTGCTTAACTAATGAAAGCAATAAATAATCCTGTAATGACTTCTTCATACCTCCTGCAAGGATAGTTACAGCCACAGTATATTTGAAGCCAGGAGATTTAAAGGTCATAGATGCCAGGGAAGATGCAAGGGACCTAAAAAACCTATTAGGTAAGTAATACCCCAAGGAAAAAATAGTATGAGTATTATAAAAATTAACATTTAAAAAATATATAGGTGTGCTGGCCTTTATCATAGTCTGTGGAAATTCCATAATCTTGTGTTTTTATAAAAGGAACATACTTTGGAAATTGGACTTGAAGGCATGAAGGAGGAAAGGAGCATAGAAAGGGCTCCCAGCCAAAAGAGGGATGAGGGTGTGGAATTCCCTTCGGTTTGGCTTCCCCAAACTGTACTCAACCCCCTACTCCTGTTTCTCTTCCCAGATGGGAGCGGAACAGCCACACTCTCTCTTTCCCACACTCCCTTGAAACTGAGAGTGGCCATTCAACCCATTTCTGGTGAAGAAGGCATTAAGTAGATTTGCAGAGGGACTTTTGGGAAAGATATTTTGCTTTCTGATTAAAAGGACAAAAACTTTCCCTTGCCCCAATTCCTGGTTGAGATGCTGAACTGAGGTCAAAATTTTATAACCATGAAACAAAATTGGAAGGACAGAGGCAGTAGCTTGAGTTTGGCTACGCAGAAAGACACATGGTTTGGGAGCGTAATAGTTACTGAGCCACCTTATGAGTTCCGGAAGTGCCTACTCCAGATTTCTTGAAAAACAATCCCACTGAAAACATGTGTTTTTCTGTATATGCCATTACAAGCATTTTAATTTATGAAGAAGAGTTAAGGAGGATGTCAGATGGTAGAAGCAAGATTTTTCTCACCTAGACCCTGCCTTTAAACACACACCTTCTCTTTTACCATTTGAATTAAAGTAGATAGAAGTGATATAAAAATAAAAATTAAAGTTAAATAAGATAAATACATGCTAATGTATAAATGGAGATCAATAACTAGTGTTTATTTCATATTTGTGAATGTGTAGATATTATTAAAAAAGAGTTAAGGAAAATTGAATGATGGGATAAACAGATCGCTGAGGAAGCTTACAGCATCTTCGTCTACGATATCTTAAGTAATTATAGCCCTGTTTGAGACCTGGGCATTGAATTACCTTGTCTTTGAGACCCACTTGTACTCTAAGAGTAAGAGCATATGAGCAAATGGGAAAGCTGTCTTTTTTGTTTCCTACATTTTGGCTTATCTTTCTGTCTGAGCTGAGGCTTGGGCATTGTTCCATGTGCCTCCTCTTCCTCCCCTATCAGGCTTCCTCTGCTTTAGCGTCCATCTTCCCCATCAATTTTTCACTCGCCATGTGTTTAATGCACATTCTTGCTTGCCTTTCACAGGATGTCTCCTCTCTCTCTGCTAATGGTCTGCTGTTCCTCTGTTTGTACTTTCCTGCTTTCCTGTATGGTTTTATTCACTCTTTCTTTCCTTACCCTCATTTGTGCCCTTCACATTTTATTATGTTCTCTCTCTTTCCCTTTTTCTTCCCCTTTATCTCTATTCTTCCCTCCTTTCCTTGAAAGGAAATGAAAAATAATAAACTATAAAATTATGCCTTTTGAAGATACTCATGAGCTATTAAGAAGATTACTGAACTGAAACAAATGTACCAAACATGATGATGAACTGATGAAATTCTTACACTATCTAATTTTCATAAAGCAACATAATTTAACCTTCTCCTTTAAAATCTTGTTTTATTACAGAAAGAGACTTTCACTCTGGCTTCTTGAGTATCCTCCTGCTCAGTTTCTTTTCCTTTTCTAGCTTCATTTTTCTTTGGAGAGGTCATTTTGATGATCTAGAATGGTGGTGGATAGATAGAATTGAATGGACTGACAACTGAAAAAAATTAAACCTGAATCTTAAGAGAGGACTCAGACATAGACATATTTAAAAAACAAAACAAAACAAAACAAAAAACCTCTAAGTGATTTTAATGTGTAACCAGAGGTGAGTATCTAGTACAATATTCTAGAAAAGGCATTGTCAATATAGTACTACCTATTAAAATTGTGTAAGTCAAGGTTGGACTGGAAATATAAGGAAACCCCCCATTGCTTTGAGGATGGTAAAATAAAGGATAAAAAAAACCTCTCCTCATGAGGGTATCAGGACTTCCCAAAAGGGTAAGAGGAGGCTGAGATGACACTGTGTAGGCGCTGCCCACGTTCAGGGGTATGCCCGAAGTTAAAATTGTTTCCAAAAACCCCTGTGTAACCACAGACAGTGCTGAGCTTGTCATACTTATATTTAGAAACAAAGCAATAACTACATGAAGGAATTCCATCAGACATGATAAAATTAAAATAAAAAGCTCTCTCTAGCTCAGAAAGAAAAATTGTTTTATACTCTAGTCTTCTTGTTGAAAAATGCCTGGAGAAAACAGTGGTTTTTTTTTTTGTTGTTGTTGTTTGTTTGTTTTTTAAACTCAGTGGGAGCAAGTATAACAATTTTTAGGGTGGGTAATTTTGCAAAAAGTTTTCCCAGGTAGTTTTACTGAAACTTTTAGGAAGTTTTTTGTTCCATTTAATGATTCAAGTTTAGAGTGCTGGGGCGTGTGTGTGTGTGTGTGTGTGTGTGTGTGTGTGTGTGTGTGTGTGTGTGTGTGTGTGTGTGTGTGTGTGTGTGTGTGTGTGTGTGAGAGAGAGAGAGAGAGAGACAGACAGACAGACAGACAGACAGACAGAGACAGAGAGACAGAGAGACAGAGAGACAGATAGACAGAAAGAGATAAAGATTATAAAATGGATCAGACACACGGTTGGTGAAAGTTTATATTAGGACAAAATCTCTGGCAGGCAACTTGGCAGTACTATTTTTTTAAAAACTTAGAATTTTGCATTCTACTTCCAGAAATTTTTCCTGAGGAAATGATCATGGAATGATGAACTGTTATAAATATTTATATTAGCAAAAAATTAAACACAGTCTGCATGTAACAAAATAAAATAAGTAAATATAATACACATACATATATAATTCCACATATAATGGATATACTATGCATTCATCAGAATTTTCTGCAATGTGAAAAAATGGTTGTATGAATTGTTTATTAAAAACATCAGGTTACATAATTGTATATATGATATTACCTTTCTTATGTTAAAATATGTATTTATTGTTATAAAAAAGACAGAATGAGTATAACATCAAAAAGTTTACAGTAGGTATTCACAGAAAGCAAAATTCTTGAAAATAGGAAATAAATAGCTGCATTTGGATACATAGTGAGTTATTAAAAATATATTGTTGAATTTTATTTAAATTGTGTGATAGAATTATAGGTGATTTTTATTTTCTTGTTATGCCTATTTTTCTAAGTTTTCTTAGAAAACTCAGAAGAATCTACAGATAATTCATTAAAACACAAAATTTATATAGAAAAGTCAATTGTATTTTTATATAATAGTAAACAAGTTAGAAAAAGTAATTAATTTTTTAAAAAAGACAGCAGTCATAAAAGCAGTTAAAAAAACTTAAGGTACATAGAAACTGCTTTTCCTATGCAGTTTTCCTGAATTCATGGGGGAAAAAAATCAAATTCCTCGTTATTTTCCACCATAATTCAAAATCAACTTCTGAAATAATAAATACTTAAATATTAAAAACAAAGCTTAACAATGTTTAGATGAAAATATAGTAAACATTTTAATGATCTCTGGAAAGAAAAATATTTCTAAACTAAGATTTATGCTTATACAGGGAAAAAAATTTTGAGAACATTAGAATTAAGACTTTCAGTTTGTAAAAACCCAGCCAAAAATTTGGAGATGTTTGCAACATACATGTCTAATGAAAAAAAAAATAATGTTAAGAGTATTTAAAGGCAGCTTACAAATTAATAAAAATACGGTAAACAGAACAATAGAAAAACAATGGAAAATTGAGCAAAAGATATGAGTAGACTTAGGACATAAGAGCTAATTCGAATGATCAAAAAGTATATAAAGAAATTTTCAAACTCATTAGAAACCAGAAAAATTTATACCAAATTCAGAATGAGATGTTATTTCATACCTACTAGACTGAGAAAAATAAATAGCTTTTTAAACAACATCAAGTGTTGGTAAGAATGTCGGACAATGAAACATCTAAAATATTACTATAAATCAAAGTACAAAACTTTTTTTTACAATAAAAAAATGATTGGCATCATTATGTAATATTGAATGATTATATACCCTTTGACCTGTCACTTTTAGTTATGGATAAATACTCAGGGTAAATAAATTTCAGCACATGTGTCTAAGAGACACAGACAAGAATATATATATTTTTTCTAACAGCAAAACCCAGAAATAACACAGATGCAGATAAACAAGAAAATGCATAAATATATGTGGTATATTGGTATAGCTAAATACTATGTCACAATGAAAATGAAGAACCACACATTACACACAACAGCATAGATCATGATGAATGAAAAAAGCAAGTCATAGAAGAACAATTATATAAAGTTCAAACCTAAGCAAAATAAAGCAATACATTCTTTAAAGATAAATATCTATGTAGTATAACTAGGATGAAAAACAATAGAATAGTAAACCTATAAAGAAAAACACTACTCTTTTCTTAAGAAGCTTACTTTCTAACTGAGGAGGTCTGTTCACTCACATGCACTAAATCTCAAGTCTCTGGAATAATAAAAAAGAATGGGCCTGGGGAAGGGTACATGGGACTTCAAAAGTGTTGCTAATGTCTAATTTTCTTAAACCCAGTGGTGGGTAAACAAGGATGCATTTAATTATTATTCTTTGGACCTTATACAGACATTGTAAATTTGCTTTTTTACAATATTTAGTCCAGTTTTTGTTAAAGAATAAAAACATTGAAAATGAGAGAAAACTTTATTAAAGCAATTTGAGCAGTCTAAACATTCTTCTTAGACATGGTGGTGTGGACTTTTGAGATGGATAAGTGTCATCTTTAAACTTAGCTGTGTGACATCTCTGAGCCTTAGTTTTCTCGTTTGTCAAATGGGAATAATACTTCATTTATAACGTATTATTAAGATTAAATGAGATTTTTTAAAAAGCCCAGCTCACGGACTGGCATAAAGTAAGTATGCCGTATGTGTGCTTTAATTATTATTATTAAAATATATCATAATAGTGGAGTTCTTTAAAAATAAAAACAGAAATAGAAATTATGGTCTTCCAAAATAAAATATGCTGAGGTTATATTAAATTAGTGCTGCATTGTTTATGATATTGCTCCCAAATTTAAAGAATATACTTTGTCCAAATAACTCTAAAAATCACTGCATGTCATCTAGACTTTCTCACAGTTCATTTTATATGGAACGTTTACATGTCACTTGCATTTTGTTCATCACATTAGGCTTGATTACTAAAAAATTAGGATGGGTTGCCAGATGGCAAGCATTGAAGATCATTCATATTAATGTTCACTTCCCATCAAAAGAAGATAAAGGGAGGTTAAGTTCAAAGAGAAGACTGTTAGGCGACAGGTCTGAGCAGACTTGACTGAGAAGTGCTGCCTTAAATTACACAAGGATTTAGAGGCAGGCAGGGACCCGGCTCCTCCTGAGGTTAAGGTTTTATGTGGGCACTCCATCTGGATGACATCATTTGATAAAATTATTTCAAAGAGAATTGGTTTTACAGCCCCAGAGAGGTGGACTTGGGGTAGCTTCCACTGGCAAAAAAAAAAAGTTACACTGCTGAAACTTCTGAACCAAAAGAAGACAGTTTCCTCCAATCGCAAGGAACTAAGACAAATATCACATTTCCTGGCTGCCCACTCAACTTACCACACCCCTCCCCCAGCTCCCCTTCAGCAACAGAGAAAGAAATCACAGTAATGAATTAATAATTCTGTGAGGCAGACTTTCCTGTGTGATTCAGCCCCGCAGCCGGAGGAAGGGCAGGCAGTACGTTCTTTAACTCTGCGCGCTCTGGACTGGCTTTCAATATTAGACATCTGGAGTTTTTGAAAATTAACACTGGAACAAAAGTGACTATCATACTCCATGTCCCCTTCACCCACCTTCAGTCAAAACTTTATTTTAGATTTCTTTGGGGCACTAAAAATGAGGAAGAAAAGAAATGAACGGGAAACACTATCTAGAAATAGAGAAATCAAACCAATACTAAAAGTATATTGTAGCAATTACCACCACCTATGATTGATTTTATGACACACTAAAGGAAAAATGTTTTAACCATAAGTGACACTTCTTTGACTCTGTACTCAACTCCTTCCTCTCTCTTTCCAGCATATCTATTTAATCATGCATGACTGCAGCAAGGTGATGCAACAGTTTCAATGTAAGTACCTCATCGTGGCCTGGAACAAGAAACCTGTGTGACAGGAGCTGTAGACAGCATGTCCCTTGGGCATAAGAATAGCAGTGAGAGTTTTTCCACTGTCGTCTTGCAGGGGTATCTGAGGCACCTGAACCCCCTGGGAAGTGCCCTCCAATAATCCACAGACCAGATGGGGACTCCAGAGTACTGTGCTGACTTTCTTGCCCTACACATTTCTAAGATAAGAATCTAATAATAAATTCAATTTCCAGTCCCATTGTCTGCTTTCTGGGTTTTTAAAACCTGAAATATTTACTTAAAGCAACATACACGTCCAGAGGACATCCTGGGATGGAGGGACTCTGAGATGTCCCTTTGACTCATTTTTCTGTCCTCCACTGATATCCACAGGATAACTTCCATAGGATATATATTTCCAGTAGGTGAGCTTCCCACTAACAGGAAGTGTGAATTCTTTCATATCACTAGAGTAAAATCAACATCTTATGCTAAAACCTCACAGAATGCCCTAACCTGGGGCAGGTGAATTACTGTACAGACAATACTACTGTATTGACAATCAAATGGAATGGTTGTCTACCCAAGCAGAGATTGAGAGGATCCCCAAAGCATGACTCTCTGGGACCACTCAAAATTCACTATTATTGTTCTCTGGCACATGACAGAACATTCTAGAAAGTGCCCAAAGGCTTCTCACTCACAAAGAAATAAGAAACTCCAAATATGACTTCAGGTTGAAAGGTATTTGGACAACGGCCTTCCTGTGAGTAGGAGTGTTTGGGCCTTGGATTTTAATATCACAAATCAATATGACCCTATCCATTAAATGTATTTCACAGAAGCTACATATAAATTACTTGAATATAGACTGCCTTCCAGTTACAAGAATGTTCCCACAGTTATGAAACATTTTGGCCTCGATCTTTTTTAATAATATTAACATTTACTTTAAGAAGAAACTGAGTTTTAACCTTTGTGCATTTGATTCTTTCCCACAGCCTTTCCTGAAACTGGGGTAGATGGACATAAAAATTCTTATGATTTTAATACTGGTTTAAAAATACTCTACTGGACCTTGTTGTTATTTATAACTTTAATGCCTTTTATGAAAGATGTATGCTAGTAACAAGGTATTTTTAGTTTGTTGAATAACGTAATGGATTCTGGGTTTGGGATTTTGGAAGAAAGAGCTGGGGGGAGTATAATTGTTTATCAAATTTATCAATCTTTGCTTTCCCTTTCAGATAGCATGCATTTGGTCTTGTTTAAGAAATTTTTTTCTATCTTCAAGTCAGGAAAATATTCACCACTGATTTCTTCTCAAAGATTTAAAGTTTTGCTTCAGATACATGAATGCTTGCTCTAAAGTTGATTTTTATGTGTGGTATAAGCTAGGACTTCAATTTTAATTTGGTCTGTAATTATATCTGGGTACCTTCCTTTCTCTACTACTCAACTATGTCACCTCAATTATGTAACATATTTCCATGTATTAATGTGCATGTGAAGTGATACTCAGTCTTACTGGTGATCAAGGAAATGGTAAACAAGACTATCAATGTACCATTTTATACTCATTTAATGGGTATAAAATGTGCCAATACCAAACTCTATTATTTACTATCAATTGTTTATCTGGGATAAATCCAGATAGCTCATGTCATATTATCTTTCTATACATGATTAGATTAGGTTTTCTAATAGTTTGTTTCACATTTGTGTACTTACATTGAAGGCTGAATTTTTCTTTCTATTCTTGTCTAATTTTGGTATCAAGGTTGCACTGAATTCATAGAATGGGCTGTGGAATGTTCTTGCTCTATGAATTTTAGGGTTAATATGAGGGATCGTTTTTAAGAAAACTTTTTTATGATTTCAAAAGAAATATATACTTATTACTGAAATTATTAAAATACCCAAAATTGTAAAGTAAAAATTATTTATAGCCATTATTATGTAGGGGTACTACTAATTTACTGCTAAGTTTATTTTGGTACTTTTTCTTCTAGAACTTTTTGTCCATTTCTGCAAGATATATTCAATTTACTTATAAGTCTCTTTATATACCTATGGATACACACACACACACACACACACACACACACACACAGAGTTATGGTCATAGCAGCATATACTATTTCATCTGCTTCCACTACTTCATTAGCACTTCCCCATGCTATTAAATATTCTTCAAAAATAGGAATTTCAGTAGCTATATATTAAAGCTAATTATTAAAATGAATCCATATTGAACTCTCTCTGGGTCTCAAAGCAAAATTTTATATATTTTTAGGTGAGTAGTAATTTTAAAAACTCGGTACAATAATATAGTAATGCATATTTTCATTTCCTGTTAAGCTTCAGACACCTGCCACCTTTATTCTTAGCTCCATCCTAGTCCTGAGCCAGCTGGCCTGACCAAACCTTGAAATACATCAAGTGCTCCAATCCTACCCATAGGTCCCATCTTAAATTTGTGTCGGAGCCAAGTTATTGTGCCTGAAGTGGACACCAATACCTTCAGTCCCCTGAGACACATCATTTCTCTTCCTACTGGCCTGCACTGAGCTTGCTCAGCCCGTGCCTCTGGGAAGCTTGTCTTGATTAATGCCAAAACTCTCCAAACAGGCCTGGTGTCAGGTCACAAACTGTACTCAGATTTCCTGGGGCCTTGATAATATGCTGTTCTATTGCCGGATATTTATTCATTTATTTCATTAGTCAGTTGGTCAAATCAACAAAAGTATATTGATTGCCTACTTCATGCCAAGCTACTATGTAGACTTTGGTCTTTTGCTGAGATATCATCACACATATACAAACCCCAGTAAACCCTGCCTGCCAAGTGCCTGATTCTGAAAATCACTTCTTCCTGGACAGTCCTATTTTGCTCCAAATTGGACCTCCTAGCTATTGATACCATATCAAATTTACTATATCCTTTTGGGCACTTAACTTGAAAATAGGGCCACCCCTCCTAAGACTCACTTTTATAGCCAGGCTGTCCTCCATTAATTCTGGCTTCTTCTTCTATACTAATTTCCCCTTTGCCAATATCCAAGCAGATTTTTCAGGTAAGTTTTCCTGGGTTCTGACCTTCATAACATTTATAGTTTACCTAAATGTCTTCATATATATTTTCCTTTTCTAATTTTAAATCTTAAAATAACTCTGTGATATAGGAGGAGAAGCTTGTTAAATTTCTATTTCAGGGAAGAGGAAATTGGCTTTAAAAAATCAATGACTTATGTTTATATAGTTAATAATTGGCCTCTTTAGGACTTGAATGTAGACCTTTTGTGTCTTATTTCAATGTTCTTTCCACTTGATGAGGGCTGGAGATGACTAATCTCCACTTTGAATTGCCCTTCAATTCATCTCAGGAGGCAGTCAACTTTCCAGCATGAAAGATTAATGTATCAGGCCTCCTACCGCAATAGGCTATACATACAACCTAGATGTATAGTAGGCTATACCATCTAGGTTTGTGTTAACAACTCTTTGTGATGTTCACACAACAAAAGCACCTAACAAGCACTTCTCAGACTGTATCTCCATTATTAAGAGGCACATGACTGTCATGTAGAGGCAGTGCTAGTTGATACCATTATTGCTGGCTCTTTCAAGCTCTCCTATCTGTATAGGAGCTGAAGGCTAGCTTGCTAGCAAGATTCTTGTGTAGACGACCGTTCTGAGAGGAACTCACCGGAGATTTAACGCAAAAGAAAGGAAAAAGTCATTATCCCCTGACAACAGCCATAGGTAGCAAATATAGGCAGAATGAAAATGCAACTTTTCCTGAGCTTTTCTCCTATCAGTTTTGTTAACATTATATTTCCTGTATTAAATCTCTTCCTGCTTAGAATTTCTAGACGTTTGTTTGTTTGTTCATTCTCCTGACCTAAGTTTGACTGATTACAGCACTTTCACCGTGGTGTTGTAATTTTGGTATTCCTGTTTGTTTCTTTCTCTGAATGGGAGCTCCTGCAGATAAGGGTATGTCTCATTCATGTCTGTATCATAATACTTTCAATACAGAAGTCACTCTCTAACTGTTGTTAAAAGAGTACACAAAGAATAAATTTGAGTGGGGACAGTGTGAAATATTTTTTAGCAAATCATGAAATGCGTATCCTGAGTAAGGAAAAAAGAAAATCTTCAGAGTGTTAACTTTAATCTAGACTTTTTTTGTGTGCGTCAACCAGTTGATTCACATTTACAGCACTACCTTGATTAAGAAATTCTCTGCAAAGAGTCTCTTTATAACAAAGTTATAAGAAATCTTAAGAAATCTCAAAAATACTTGTAATGCAAATTAGCACTGACATGCTTGTTAGGGATCAATTCAATGGTGCATGCCTTCTCATTAAGGTTCATTAGTGGCGATCACTATAAGTGAAACTACATATATGGTTTTCATTTTTCTGGCCCATAGTTGGAGGGAGGGAGGGCTGGGTAAAATATAAAATTCTGATTCCTAATTAACACTGTGTCAACTTTTGCTTCTGGAGAAAGTCCAAACTGTGTCAGACATTGAGTTAAGCATTTGGGACACAGAAAAAGAGTTTCTTTACTTTAAGAAATTCACATTGTAATAAACAAGTTAACCAATAATTATAAAATAGTGATAGAACACAGAGTATAATGGAACACCTAAGAAAATCAGCTAACTCAGATTGGAGAGTGTGTGAGAGAGAGAGATGTTTCTGGAATTAAGGAACTCTTAAGTTAAATCCTGAGGGCTGCATAGAAGTTGGTTAGGGAATAATTGTGGTGTAGGTGATGAGAATGGCAGAGGCAAGCTCAGAGTCATGGAGTCATGGGCTCATGGCATGCCTGGATTTTATGCGGGCGTGCATGTATACAGAGAGCTATAGGCCCACATCATAGAGGGCCTTGTGGGCCACACTAAGGAGTTGGACTTAGCTGAAAGTCCAGGGAGGGCTTTTAAAAAGCAACCCTATGCTTTTCCAAAATTATTCTCAGAGTTCAGGGACCCCAAGCTTCATTCAAGTTCTTGCCCCTGAAATCCTCCTGGTCTAGGGTTTTCCATGGTTCCAAGGGGGAAACATAATTAACTAGACATTTAAAGAGATCCCACAGGATGTAGTGTAGAGAATGGTTTGTAGGGGTCTTAGTTAAGAGCAAGAAGACCAGTTACCAAGCTGGTGTGGTGGTTGATGCGTATGGGGACCTAGAAGAGCTGCTAAATTTCAAACAAATAGACTTTAACTATTCTTTTCTTTCTTTCTTTTTTAATGAAAAAGTATTTCTTTAAAAAATTCTGCTTCTCTTTATTTTATTTTTATTTTTATTAAATAATATTTTATAGTATAATTCTCCATTTACCTTATGGTTTTCAACATATGCCTACTATATTATTCTGACATCTGTTAGCAAATTCTCTGACAATCAGGTGTAGTCATTAATATATTTTTGGGATAGAAGAGACATTAGTATATTTACTCAGATGTGGAATACCAAGTTGCCTTTTCCTCAAAAATACAAAATCCTACATAGACAATAAGAAGAGGTATAAAGTCAGTTTAAGGAATATGTTTCTAAATTCTGTGTATAAATAATTGCGGTACATTTTCCACAGACCCGCAAACTATTCTGCTGCATCTAAGGGCTGTGTTTAGCTTGTGCTGGGCCGATGGGGCTGATCATTTTGTTGATCCAGAAACCTCTGTGTCAACAATTTTCTTTCCAGACTTCCAGACTATTCTTGTTTTTCTTTTTTTTCACCGTGCAAAAGACTGTTTTTTAAAATGTCTTTACAAAAACGTGTTTTTTTTTTGTTTTTGTTTTTTTGGCCAGCAGTAATTTTACATTCTTTCTCTTCCAGTCTGTTCATGGCTTCTGGAAGGCTAGAGATCTCAGCCTCAGATAAAAAATTTAAAAAGTCAGTCTCCTACTTTGAACATATTCTACACTTTGAATAAGATGTTTTAAATAAAAAGTAACTTTATATATGAGTTAGAAAACATAATACTTTCAAAAGTGGGAAAAGGTAATTAGTAACATGACAATTATTTTTACTTTAAAGTGCCTGCTTTAAAAACCACAAACCTGATGATATTTTTAAATCCTCAAGAAGGCATAAAACAACTACTAGGCTTCTATTTAGTTATTTTAAGTTTTCTAAACTTAAGTTTAAGTGATTTTTAATTTAAATATTCTAAAGATGACCATCCAAAGTGTGAAGTGCTAGCTGCTTCCTATTTTCTGACTCAATGCTCTATTGGAAAATCTAACTATAAAACTGGAATTTACAGAGAAGCATTGTATATTTGTGAAACTAGTTCAGCATTCAACTAACATGTAATTGATTTCACCTTTATTAAACTGCTGGTGGGAAGGGATATGTGACACCCTGAACATGGAGGATTTCAAGAGCAAGGACGTGAATTATGTCGGTTCCCTAAAACCTGAAGAGAATTTTACTGACTCATATGACTGGAAGATGTTAGAATGCTCCCCACCCCACCCAGGAAATAGATGAGTACTATTTCAAAGGCAGGGGGGTGGATTGGGGTGGGGGTGAGGAGGACAGTGACAGAAGAATTTATTCTACTTCTTTCCTTAGTCATTTCAGAATTCTAAGTTTCTTAATATTAAGAAATTCATGCTTGTGCTTGCTATGATTCCTGGTGTTTTAATTATGTATTTTCTTATTTTGATATTTCTGTAGTACAGCAGCTGAATGTCATTTTTAGTATAATAAAGTATTATAGTAACATTTCAAAATATGTCCAATCTCATGATTGCACTACCTAAGAAATTCCAAGGATTTCCCAAATTAATAACATTTAACTCAAAATTCTTAGATAGAGATTGGAGAAGGTTATGTCTTGGAAATAAGATTTTATCTGGGAGTAAAAAAAAATAAACCAGCTCAGAAATGTACAAAGTCATCAGAAGAGATAGTGTGTGGTCTAATTGAAGGTATTGACATGATTAAGGGAAAGTGGGCCTATCAAAGTGGAGATGGTGACACAAAGATCAGGTAGGGTCTCAAAGGTACACATGGTCCACTCAAGCATCACATGCAGATAATAACATCCTGGAGGACTCCTGCTGTAGACAGAATGAAGACTTTACCTCTTGGAACCTGGAGATGGTCCTATCCCAATATACAGAAGAATGCATTCATTACTAGCTCCCTGAGATCTGATTCTGGGCTCACCAGGCATCCTGATAACAGGGATTCCTGTGGAATAAGCCTCTGAGGAGGGTGGTGCACTGACCAGTGGGCACAGGTGTTCGTATCTCTCTTGTAAGTTGTTCTCACATAACTAATCAATTCAGTAGCATATTTTTTATCTTGGTCAATATAATATTGCCTCTGGAAGATGGAGATTTAATGCCGCTTTTATGCTAAAGAAAACTCACAATGATAATCAATGCTACCTAGAGAGGGTGCAGATGACAAAGTGATCACCCCACAGAAGACAACGCCTGAAAGAAGTTACCTGCCCTCTTCAAATGCCCTAGGTACATTTGTATAATTGTGTTTCTTTTCCCTTCATTGCCTTTGGAAAAATTGTTTGTACTCTTTTGGATACTAGTGATTTCAAACCCTGGCTGCATACTACATTCACCTGAACTTTAAAAAATTCAATACCCGAGAGTGCCATCTTACACCAGTTAAAAGTGGAATTCGACATAGACTCGGTTTAAAAGACTTCTAGGGGATTCTACTATGTCCTCAGGGTTGAGAACCATTTTATTGTAGAATGAGGGGAAGAATTTCCCTAATATATTTTTAAAAATATTTAATGGGCATTTTACAGATGGGGAACATGAGATTCAGACATGAGTTAACTTGTTTAAGTCTGAATAACTAACAGGCAATGGGGGAGGCATTCGAACCTATAATTTCTTTTACAAAACATTGAGCTCTTTCCATGGTATCTGAGAGAATGCAAAACAGAAGGCAGGAACTCTACCAGATTCTGGTGAAGAGAGAAGAGAGAAAGGAGTGGAAGCAGATGGGGAAACCAGAAAACTTTTAAAGGTAAGGCAGAGATGTAGATAAATTTGCAGAATGTTCTCCAGAAGTTGTCTCTGGAGTGCATGCAGAAGACTCATTGGGGCTTGGCAAAAAAATGGTAGAATTTTTTAAATTTAGTTTTTATCTTTTAATTTTTTGCATGTTTTGCAAAGCACAGGATACATTGATATGGAAATATGTGTATATAATTTATAAAGAAATAAACACATCTTTGGGGAGTACATGCTCAATTTTTTTTTACTGGTAGAGACACACAGTCAAAAAAGCAGAGTCCATTGTTTATAGAAAATCTTCTCAGCCAGGGCTTGGTGCAGTGAAATTTACCCAAGCCAATGACTTACAATATGCACTGAAGTACTGGCTAGAGTCAGGGCATGGCCACGGGTATTTTCAAAACATCCTGCAGGTGTTACTGGTGTGGTGATAGGAGCCCTGGATTAGAATCATTGCTTTAGAGCAGAGGTTCTGAAATTTTGGTCTGGAGACCTCTGGAGGTCCTTTCTACCATGAGGTAGAAAAATATATTTATAATAACACTAAGGTGTGATTTGCTTTTCTTGTTCTCAGTCTCTCATGGGTGTACAGTGGAGTTTTCCAGAGGCTCCATTACATGGAATGATGTCATCATTCTGGAAACTAATGGAATGTTTGCTTGTGTGTTCTGTGCTTTGAAATATTTTTGAATTTTAATTTCTAAAATGGTAAATGTAAATAGATACAACACACACAAACAAAAGTTCTCTGGGGTCCTTAATAAGTTTTAAGAATACAAAGGGATCCTGAAACCAAAATGGTGTCTTATTCTAGAGAATAAGAGTAAAGACTTGTCTAGAAGACCATGAGGTAGATATAATATAGTGGCAAGAGACAAGAATGAAGACTTAAGTTGGTTTGAATTGTAAAGAACATTGCACAACATGTTGGAAATTGAACTCTAAACGCTTCTGATCTCATATCATCTTTAAAAACATTTTTGAACATGCATTCACAATATATGTATTCTTTTAAAGTAATTAAATGATATGATCATATTATACAAAGCATTAAAAATCATGAAGCATTAGGAATTTCAAAACACTGAGGTAACAATGAATAAAGCAATATTTTAAAATAATGATTTTTATATTTTATATTTCTCTATAAGAAATAATAAAATTAGTAGATATGCTTTATTTTTTTTAAAAAAATCATCATCTATTGTTTTATGAATACAGCCATTTCAAAGTCTGATTCTAAGTTTACTTTATTGTGATTCTTGTTAAGACCGTCAGAACTAAGAAAGATAACTGCAGAAGAAAAACAGAAGATGGATAGAAAGAAAAAAATCACTGTGTCTCCTTATTTATGAATAATTACATTTTACATCCAGCTCTCAATTATAACAAGGTTTTTGTTGAAACTCAGCTAGTAAATTTCAATCTTTGATGTCGATTAGTTGGGAAGGTGTAGGTATGTTGATATTTCCAAAAAATGGGTTCAAAACAGCCTTAAACTCTTTATTTGGATAATTTTTAAACATTAGAAAATGTAATTTCTGAGTTTAAAAGTAAATAAGAGAGTTTGTAGGTGGCACAGCTGTATCAGTTTTGGCGATAAAATCACATAAAAAGGGATAAGTCAAATGTAATTGTGCCATTATGCAGGAAGCGAGTAAAGGAAGTTGCCACTGCTACCCGCTGTGCTGAGAACTCTCAATTACTTCGGAACTGCTCAGGTGACCATGACCCCTGATGCTGACAAAGGGAGAACATCAGCAGTAATTTATATCGGATATTAGCTCAATTAACTCAGAGGTTTCATATTTTCTTCCTGCATCTCCTGGCTGCATGCGCCCAGCATTGGAAGCAGTAGAAAGCCATCAAGGGGTTTTAATTAAAGAAGAAGCATCACCAGGTCTATGATTTACAGGCACAGGTAACTCCTAAAGTTACAGCAAATGAATGGGCTAAAAGGGGAAACTAGAGGCAAAAAGAAAGAGGCCAAGATAGAGCAGCAGAAGGATAGAGAAGAAGGAATGGATTTGAGAGGCATTTTGAAGATACCCTTCATGGAAGTTTGAATGTGAGAGGTGGAGAAGAAAATCTAGAAGTGGCTAGGAGGATAATATTCTTCCCTAAGCACAGAAAGAGGACAGAGATATTATATAATGCATTTAATTTTGGATGATATTGAGCTTACATCCTGATGTGGTATGAAAGTGACATTCTACAGCATTGGAAGTGAAGCTCTAAACAAGCTGAAGCAAAGCCAGTTCTTTCCAAGTCTTATTTTTCAGTCCTCTTATACTTAGGTTTTTGAAAAGTCATCATTTTATTTGAGACAGAAAAAAGGCATTGATTGGATCCACTTCAGAAAAACAATATACACACCCTAACATAAAATTATACAAATGCTTTTTAGAGTCTCCAACCCGCAGAAGTCTATCCAGGACTCCAAATTAGAACCTTGACCTAATTGGCTCCAAACCTGCCCCAGTTCCCCCATCTAGGAGCCATTTTTCTGAGTCAGAGATAATTGGCTAATCATAGGTCACTTCCTATTTTAAAAATCCTGATGACTTATGGTCAAATGCTTCTGTCCTTTATGCTGATTGAAGAATTGTAATTTTTAATGCTGAGAGAGAGCTATAAGGAAGAACGAAGAAGAAGAGGTCAATTTGAGACTTTGTGATTCTTTCACGAAGGGTTCATACAGCTCATACAGGATGGGATGCAGTGGGGCTCGCATATACAGTACCACCTGCAATGATTCTTGCTTAATTGAACCAGAATCTAATAAGAAGTTTAGAAAAGCAAGTTAAATGATACCATAAGAAAGCAATTAGCCAAATCCAGAATGTGGGCTATTCTACAGAACAAATGACCTAGTTGCCTTAACAAATTAATAGCATGAAAAATTAAAAGGGAATCGTACAGAATAAAAGAGCCTTAAGAAATGGTAGCAATCGAAAGCAAAAGCTGTTTGTATATTGGCCGATTTTAGAGATTAGAATACATTCTTAGCATTGGATGATACTGAAAATAATTTAGTGAGGTATAATAATGATGGTTACATAAAAGGAACATATTCTTCAATTAGAGATGCACATTGATGTATTTGTGGATGTGAGGACACAATATCTGGGATTTGCTTTGAAATAATCCAGAAAAAGTAAGAATAGAGGGTGAGAGATGAAATAAATTTGGCAAAATGTTGGTAATTATTAAAACTGAATGACAGATATGCGGGGGTTCACTACACTCTACTTTCTTACATGCAAAAATTTCCCACAAGTCGAAAGAAGTTTATAAGTAATTTTTAAAGTGTGGTTCTAAAATCTAGCTGATGATCAGAATCTCTTGGGGAACTTAAAAAATAAAAATAGATTCCAGGAGCTTCCTAGTCCTCCTGAGTCAATCCCCTATGGGTACATATGTATTGGGTAGAAGAATATCACTTTAAAATTTCCTGGGACATGAATGCTGTCAGTCCTCATGGCCATCACAGCCATAGGTTGCCTCTTCTAAGGGCTGACCCAGGAAATCTTACAATAGTCTTCCTTCCTCCCCTCCTATTTCTCTTTCTTTCCTGTCTCTCTCTGCTCCTCCCCCTTGTTTACTCTTTCTATACTTTATAAGGATTAGGGTAGGAACCCTCAGAGCACAGGGAGCTTGCATCTCATGGGAGATGGAACTGGCAGGCGTTTCCCACTTCTATCAGGCCCTCGGTGTCACACGCAAAGTTCTCTTACTATCCATGGGTGAGATGTATCTCCTGCCCAGGTGCTCCTTAAAACAAAGTCGTTTGGGAACTCGATAGTTAGGCATTTTTCTTTCAACATTCGTAAACAGAAAACATGAAAATTTGTTCTTAAATAATTTATTTTTTAATAATTGCTTTTGTGAAAAGTTACATTTATTAGGAAAACTTGAAGAAATCCAACATAGTAAACAGAAGTCTACTAGGGACAACTACATGTGCAAATTTCAAATATTTTCTATAATAAGTATAAATAATTCCATTTTTTCACATTAAGAATGAGAATATTGATACAAACTATTAAAATATCAACCTTAAAAGAATTAATAAAAACACTGAAGTATCTTTGAAATCTTTAAAAAAAAAATTATAAAGGTTTATGTAGAGGAAACGACTTACGATGCCCCAAGTGAAGAACATGTCAGCTAATGAAAGTAAAGGACATAAGAGTTACAGATTGCCAATATTTTCTGGTCATAAGTCTAGACTCCCCAAAATGGAAGCCTTTACCTCTGGGGACAATATGTTTTCCCTTCTTTATTTTCTGCAACAAGTATGACAGTAACACAAAGCACACAGAGAAACTACAGGCCAAGGATAGAAAGAAATCTCTTCATACTCATGGTCACAGGGTTTTGCTGTCCCCGATGCTAAGTTTTCACTGGATGCCAGGTCACTGCCCAGCACCCCAGGACACAGCATTAACACAGCAAATAAAACTGTCATTAATGACCACATCTTTCCCTGTGACCTTCTTGAATCTCATCCCTGATGCCTTCCAATCATATCTCGAAGGAGGTAGGATACTCAGAGGCAATCATGTATTGTGGCTGGGAAGTGGTTCTGTCGGAAATTTCATTAAGAAGAAGTATGAGATTTTAATAAATTTACTCTTGACGTGATTCCTTTTTTCCTAGGGAAGGCAACCAAAGTGCATCAGTGAGGCCGACTCCCGCACGGCAGTGAGGAACTTGCCTCGTTCCATAACACGAGCCAAAGCAGATATGTTATCTCAAGAAGACACTACAGTGTTTTCCCCAGAGAAGAAATATCTTCATTTAAATAACCTTAAAGTCTGTAATAAAATAAATAAAGTGAACTCTACAGACACAGAAACTTTAACAAAGCAGTGGGCTGAGTTCATGAAAACTGTGTATATAGGTGGTTCCCCAGCAACAACCAGAAAATAGGTCATTATTCTTCAGTCTCCTTATTCCTCTAGGGCAGCATTTCAACATACTTAAAAAAAAAACATCCCTCATACATAAGGGTACATTATATATGTACACATTTTTATGCACACCTCAGTTCTAGCTAACCTCTTTAGAAGTGAAGACAGTGATGACCAAAAGAGTTACACAACTTCCCACTAAAACGTTGTCATTTTTTACAAGGTGCATATTGTAAAGAGCAGCTGTTTTGCTTTTCGGTATGAATTTAGTCTCAGCAGCCTCAGAATCACAGTCCTTGAGAAAGGAATGAGGCAGGTAGGGAAAGATCATTAACCACTGACACTCTGAAACACGTCTGTTTTCCCTGAGTTTCCTGAGCTTTTTGTAGAGGGCCCGTGAGTCACGAGGATTCAGCTTCCTATCTCCGAGCAATGTCGATAGAAGGCAGGTGGAGTGGCTCTGACTGTGTGTCCTTCCCTTTTTCTCAAAAGATGATGAAGGATTCCTGGCACGCATTCCAAGTCCATAAACGTCCTGGCCTTCCTCTGGTAGGAGAGAAGGCGCAGTCCCGGGCTGGATCCGAAACCATCTGTTGCTGGTCACACATTTTGCTTGAAGGCCACTTAGGAATGTTCCCCAGTTACCAAATTCAAGGCCACGACGCAGAGCTTATCTTTCTCCTCCTGCTCAAAGACACTGTTGAGCCCACTGTTGCCGGAGCTGGCCCTCCAGAGGCACCAGTGTTTAGAGCATAGCACCATGTTGGCTAACAGCCGGGGCTGGCTCACCTGTTTTGAGTTAGCCATACAATTGCTTGAACTGAAAGCATTCGTTGCAGTAGCCGTTGCACTTGGCGTTGCCAAAGTGATCGCAGGCAGGGGCCCGGCAGTGCTGTTTGGGGGGCTCTTCAGGAATAAGCTCGCCCCGGTGGGCTCCGGGGCCCACGCGCTGGCTGAGGCGCTGGCACTCCATGCAGAGTTCCTCGTTGCGGCAGGTCAGGATGTTCTTGCAGGAGGCTCGGGCACACTTGGGCCTGGAGGCGTTCTGTGCGGTTCGAGGTACGTCTCTGCGCTGGTTTGTTCTCTGAGGGGAAAGAGAAGAGGGATCTGTGGTTTACGTCTTTCAGGGAGAGCACTGTGCGATCTCATAGGACAGTATGGATGCCAAAGAGCTCTGTGGGGTGAAGAGCATCTGCCTGACCGAGGGAACGGGGTCACATGTGCAGCCGAAGAGCAGGAGCTGTCGACTACGGTCCCAATCCCACGACAGCAGACCTGGCCCCAGAGAGGCCGACAGAATCGCCGGTCCTCATGCCGAGGCCTGCCAATGCTGGCTCAGCTCACTGCTGTTGGGATTAATTAGCTACTCTTAATTATTTAGACAGTGTCCCTACCATTCTGTAAACAGGAGGGGCATCTATCACTCAAAATTTGCTTTTTTTATATGCCATTCCTGGAGGCACCTAAATGCTCTATCTTCTCCTTTTGTCTCATTCATTCATTCATTCATTCATTCATTTTTTTAAATGAGGCAACCCTTGGTCAACCTCACAGATTGCAAGGACCTTGTCAGCTTACAATCCCTTATTTTTTTTTATTTTTTACGCCTGCAGTACCTGGTCTTCCTAGGTAGTCTCCCATCCAAGTATTAACCAGGCCCGACTCTGTTCTTGTCTCCTTTTGACAAAGATTATTTCAGAAAGTCTGCTGGCCACTTAGATGTCTGTGCTTCTCCTACAAATCCAAAAAGTCTCCGATCGCCATCTGGCTTCTGAAGGCTTCTTAAGAGGTTTTATTCTACGGCTAGTTTTATTTGCTTTTTAAAACAAATTCTAAAATATACCTAGGTCATTTAAGTCAATAGCAGTTGCTGCATGTCCAGCCCCAGGGCCAAAGTGACTTCTTCCCCAGGTTCTCGCTGGGACTCAGCAGGGAGGAAAGGCTACTTATCATAGTCGGAAGAAAGAACTCCAGCAAGGAGGAGGCCCATGGAGAGAGGATAGTTCCCCAAAATGTCTTACCAATTGCTCTTCCGTCCTTTTTGCTTCATGAAATCTCTGATTCTGAGCTTCGATGAAGCATTTCTGACAGTATCCTTCAAATACAGTGCTTCCGAGGGTGCCACATTCCCTCCCCAGGCAAGGTACAGCATTCTGGAACCTGGAGGCTGTGGGACTGGCTTTCCCTGAGGCAGCAACGTAATCTAGAAGAAAATTGATGGTAATCAGTACCCCATATGAGTCACCAAGCAGAGAGAGACAATGACATGAGAAAAAACCAGATTCCAAATACTAGCCTTCAACACTGGGCAGCCTTTTATAAATTCGGCAAAATAAAAATAATAATAATAATAATGATACTATTATTGAAACATCTTCGACTTGACAAATCTCTCACTTTTGAACATGCCTCAATGGTCAGTCACAGTAAAAGAACAGAGACATTAACTGCCCGCCCTTCTTTCGAATCAGAGATTTCTAAAAACCACAAATGTTTTCTTGCAATGTCAGTGGAGACTTCCTCTCTCCAGCTGCTGCTCTTCAGATTCTGAATTTTCTCCACTATGCCAAAGTTTCAAAAGAAGCCTAGTTTAAACTCTACCTTATAAACTCCACACTGAGTGACCTATAGAAACAAATTCTATGAAATCTGTCTATGGGGCACTTTTGGGTTTTAGAACACGGCATTCTATGCCTTTTGCTTCTATGTGTGGCCAGCAAGGCCACTGTGACTGTCACTCTGTGTGAAATTTTACCCCAGGGTCTTTTTTTTTTTTTGCCAGAGGGTCTCCTTTCCTCAACAGAACCCTTTCTAGACAGGTTTTGAAATGGGGGTTACAAAAGCCATCGTTTCACTCACGTTTATTTTCCATGTATTCGATGAAACACAATGTGCAAAAGCCCTGGTTTTCTGGAGTCCCAAAATACATGCAGTTGGCTTTTCTGCACTTGCTCGTCCCAGTCCTGTCCCCTGGAGTCCGTGCAGCCTGAGAGAGGCAGCCAGAGGGGGCCTCGCTTCCAGCTCTGTGGCAAGAATGCGGAGAGGGACTCTGGGTGAGCTGTGACGGGTCCGACTTGGATCTCTGATGACAGGAAGGAGGGATGCTGGAGCTGAGGTTTGAGGAGGGCTCTGCCGTAGTCCTTTTGAAGCAAGTACTGCAAATCCCATTAAATGTCCTGGTCACGTCCTGGAGGCAGGTTCGGCACTTACTGGGATCTAAATGCCTCGTGCTGATCGAGGGGTGGCCCATATTCAGTTGCCGGGCACTGTGGCAACGCTCACAAAACCCATTGTGCTGCACGTTCAGTGTGAATGGGCAGCCGGGGCTCCTGCACTTCATAGCGGTGGTCTCGCTGAACAGGAAAAGGCTGGGTGCTGTCGGCGGTGCTGAATGAGGTCCCCCGGCTGGCTCCTCGGGGCACCAGGCCACGGGCTCGTAGGTCTCACCCCGAGAGACCCCAAGCGCCACATCAGGGCCCGGCTTGGAGTTCAGCTTTGGGGGTTTGTTCTGGTTCTTTTGCCGCCTCTCTGCACATTCATGGCAAAAAGGCTGGGTGTTCACAGACATGAAGAAAGGACAGTTGGGCGTCTCGCATTTTACATCCATGAGGGAAAGTGGGGGAACAGAAGATTCCAAAGGATTCTGAGTGTGCAGTTCCCTCCGCCCTTGCTTGTTGTTCTCCTGCCACTTCTTGTACTCGTGCTGGACAAGTTCAAAGTAATCATCTACCAGGTTTATTTCTTTTGGCAAATTAGCTTCATCCAACCTAAAGACCAAAGAAAAAATATGAGATTACGCATACACACAAGTGCATGTACGTGCGCGCATACACACACACACACACACACACACACACACACACACACACACACACGCGCACGCACATTTGTACATCATTAGCTCATAAAGCAAACTTTCAGAATATGAATTCCGGCAATAACTTTATAACCAGCCATTGAAATGTAGGCTAATCATGAGATGGATTTTGCACCATCCAGCACTTCAATATTTCAAGAATCACAGTCTTCTTTAAGCAATCTTGGTCCACCCAAAATGATGTATAATTCCAAAGAAAGGCTACTCTGCAGCTGCCTCGACACTTAATGACTTCATTCCTCTTTTAAAAAGTCACTTTTACTTTCTAACTTCTCAGAGATCAAATTTCTAGTTCTTTTGGGCTAGTCTACTTTATGGTACAAACTACTTTGGAACTCTGTGTTCCGTGATTTGCTGTTATTACTTTTAAACTGGCGCCTGGTCTCTATTAGAGTTAACTCCCCTGAACAGTAACTAAGAGGCAGACCCACCCCCAGGTGTTATTTATTTATTTTTGACTCCCTGTAATTTGTTACTCTCCACTGCAGGAAACTGATTCTTTTATGCCTGCACAGTCATCTCATGCATTTCAAGTTCTAAGAAATAGGCATCTCTTTAACACAAAACCAGTGTTTAAAATTTGGATAGCTGTACACTGTGCGCTCTGGGTGTCTCCTCCCCTTTCTCGGTGACGAAATCATGTGGCTGCCACATAAACACATTCTACAACCTAGTCTGTGTCTGGTGTGTCTGTCATTACCAAGAAGCCAAGAGCAAAATGCTTTTGTTTCTAAGAATTTGCACTTGTTAGTCTGGTACTACGGCAGTTAAGAAAAACAACTGTCCTTGACGTAAACATACTTTTAAAAGCCACAATTCTCAGCACCCAGACATGCAGGAGAATCATTATGGATAAACTACTTGTTTCCATTTGAAACCAAAGTTAGTAACGCCTCAAGTGACCCTCTTTGACTCATACACAGGCCTCTGTATTTGATGCACGTTGGAGGAAACGGGCTTCAAATAACTTTGCTGTTGAGCTTTGGGGTAGCATCGGCTTATGCGGCTTAATTAAAAATAGTTAAAGACAAAGAACAGAGCTAAAAATAAAGTGCTTACTTTGCAGCATTAATCAAATGGGTAGTGCCATGATCCCAGCCTTGGACTGGGATTTCTATCACCATCAAGTACTCTTTCAACAGCTTTTCCTTCATCTCATTTTCAGGATCTGTCAAAAAGTGAACTTTCAAGTCTTCAAATCGTCCCCGCTCTCTGTTAACAAGTGGAACAGCTCGGATTTCTAAGGAAGAAAAACAAAAGCCCAATATGATTCAACTAAATGAGATTGCATGTGAGGCTATACATATAAAGATTAAAATTTGACAATACAGAAAAGATACAATTAGAGCAAAAAAGTATTATCTAGGCACAACCTCAAATGGGGAAACGAATTGAACTAAACTCTAATACAAAATGCACTGTTTCCAGGAAGGCCACAGAATACGAAGCAGCCTGGAGGTAATGGATCTTATTGGTTCAATTCCCACGCTTCAAAATCAGGCTGACTCGAATCCTGCCTTGGCTACTTTCAAATCTGTGACATTAGGTAAGTTATTAAACTTCTCTGAGCTTCAAGTGCTTTATCTGTAATATAAGGCTACCAATGTTTGCAGCCCACAGGGATGTTACGAGGATGAAATGGAATAAAATAATGTACCTAAAGCATTTACAAAGTGCCTTTTGCACATTAAGCTATTATAATAATAGCTAACCTGACGTTTACCTGCTCCTTGCCAGGCACTGTTTTAAGGGTTGCGTGCCTTAATTTGTCATGTATTAACAGAAATGGCAGTAGTAAAATGTATACAAATATCTTCTACTTGGAACTAACATGCTAAAAGTACTTCCCAAGCCATTCACAAAAATTAGGGGTGCGGTATCATCATACTGCTATTGCACTACTGTTGCTAACCAAGCAAATGACAAAATACCGTATTTAAATAAAAATAATACACTTCAATGAGACAATTTCAATAAGGAGCAAAAGAATAAATGAGCAAACCCTGACATTCCGTGTGGGAATAGGGTGTACCGGCTCTGCCCTAACGAGGTGTATCTATCAGCAGTTACAAATGTGAGTTGATGTTCAGTTTTCTCACCGGGCCCACTGTCCTTCAGGGTGACCAGGGGTACAAAGTGTTGGCTGTCGTAGCCGAGAACGATGGGGTATCTGTAGCATTCCTGGGCCGGCCAATGGAGAGGCAAGTAAATTCCGCCCACCTTCAAAGGAGCAAAATTGGAACCTGATTCCAAACTTCTCAGCATCTTGTCTATTGGAGAAAAAAGAAAGAAAAAATAAGGCCCTCAGGTGACTTTCATCAAATTACATTTAGCTACCATGGCCTCTAACTTTGGTAGCGTGGGTTTTTCCTAAGAGCTAAAGTGTGATAGCTGAAAAGCACTTAAATACAGATAAGCAATCTGTAGGCATCTCACCTGAAATGACAATGATTGGCCTTCTGAGGATGTTGCAAAGGACAAAAATGTGGATTTCCTCCAGTGAATTATATTGAAGGCCGATGAGGGCCCCTGGTGTGTCTGTGGATGCCATTTTGATAAGGTTGTCCCATTCATCATTCCAATTCTAAAAGAAAAAGGATAAAGATGAAAAAAAAATGGTTGAGTGTACTCTGCATTAAAAAACAGTCTGACTTCATTCTATAGTTATTCATTTATATAATTCAGCTTACTCTTCCCCTTTCTGGAAATGATCATTTAAATGATCACCCTTTTTCCCCCTTTTGGGGTTTCTTCCTTTACTTTTTCCACTACAAAGCAAACTCAAAAGTGGGGGAGGACAGGGACAGTACCTGTTTTCAAAAAAATCCCTAATGAGGCATAACGTTGAAGCCCCTCATCCAAATGTATACAAAAATTCCAAACTTGTGACTGAGAATGATGAGGTCTGAATTTTGACTGGCTGGCTCAATAAAGCATGCAAAAGACAATCAAACAAACAAAAAAAAAAACAACCAAAATGCCACAGGGAAGGCCATGAGCAGAATGATCCAGCTAAAATAAATTCACACAGGTGGGAATCTGCTGCCCTGAAGCTCCCAGCAGTGACAAGAGCCTCTAGTACATCCCGAAGAGGTTTCTAGTGTTTTCCATTGACTATGCTTTGCTTAGCCAAGTTCGTGTGACCCAGTAAACCATATGCTACTGAGAGCTGGGGGTGGCCTCAGGTACCCTATCTCCCACCATGATGCTCTGTCAATAGATGATTAATGGGGGAACAAATCTTACCCGGGTATCATAGCAAAGCCCCGTTTCCACAAATTCCTGAGATTTAAGAGACTCCAGCTGCCAGCGGAATTTAAAGTTGCGTGTATCCGTCTCCTTGAGGGTGCTGAAGAGTGCCTTCCTCAGGACCAAGTCTGTGTCCTGAACACCCCACATGTACTGAGAAGTAGCGTGCATGAGGCAGTTTCCATCACCTGAGGACACAAGGGAAGCAAATTCAAGCAATCCAGCTCAGTAAAGGTTCTTGGCACACATGAGCTCTATTGCTATCTTGGGGGACCCAACAGGGCATGCAGAAATGCAAATGGTTTAATTCTTAGTCAAAGGGCCAACTGATAACATTGCACTAGGTGAAGACAGCGTTAAAGGAAAAAAAAAATCATTCTTTTTGCTCTTATTTTTAATGACTGATAACACAGCAAAGGAACCAGGGACAGAGAGCCAGAGATAGAGAAGCAGGGGACCTTGGTTCCAGCCTGGCTCTGCCCTAATTAGTTTATGTGACCTTGAGGGAAATTCCTTAACTTCTCTGAGTATTTTTCCTCTTTGTGCAATGAAGGCATTGAATTATGATCTGTAAAGTCTGTCCTTTTCTGATATCTCTTGATGTTCTGGCTAAGACACTAGCACTAGTACTCTGATTCCAGGAGAGAACACACAGGGCAACATGCACAAACCAGGAAGGCGGCCTAGCTCCTGACTAGACAGGGATGGTCTGGCTATGACTCAGTGGTAAATGACTTGACCATTGCACTGCAGCCTTTCAGGCCTGAGAGTTTCCTCTACTGGTTTGTAAAGTGAGATTGAGGACATTGAATTACCACTCGTCTGGCCACCTCCCAGAAATGCCTTTTGTGAACCTGCTTGTCAGAAACTTGCAGAGTCCTTTTTAAAAGTTAAAGAATGCCTGAATTTGGAAACAATTCAGTGTTTAGGGTTGCATTTAAGAATTTTGAGCATTTCGAGCAAAACATAGGTCTAATTTTATTCCATTAATTTATTACTTTTATAGCATAAAATATACAATTTAAGAGACTGCACTTCTTATCCAATGGCTGAACGATAAACATTTTGGGGGAATATTTACTATAAAAAAAAAAGTTTATTCCTTAATCTCTTTTGGCCAGTGCACAATTGTTCTTAAAAAAAAAAAATTCAACTGTTTTCTCTCTAAGTAGAGCAATAAAGCTATTTTTTCCAATTTCGCTTACTGTCAAACCATAAAAACAATAACAACAAAACTCCTCATATACACATCCACAGCCAATATCCCTTCAATTTACACACTTATAAAAACTAAGTAAATAAGTATTCAAACAAATGAACGAAAAATATCGCCCAAGCCTCGTATCTTGGCAGAAGTGTGGCAACGATTGCATTCTGTTGAAATTTCCCCTTTGCAAAATCTAGAGCAAAGATAAGACTTTTTTTCTTCTTGTTGTGCTTACTTTCAGTTCTTTATTGAGATGCACCAGTATAAAATTCCCTAAGTAACATCTGGAATTCCCCAGTGCTAAGTTATTTGACTAGCAATTGAGCAACAGCTATTGTACTTTTTGTTCTGGTGTGTAGACATTTAAACTGCGAAGTGCACCCTGGACTTTCCAAGTGGGTGTGGTCAGGGTGAGCTGGAATAGGGCTACTCATTATACAAGTGAAATCGCTGCAGCCAATAGACGCTGGAATTTTTCACATGAAGTTTCAATTTTATGCCACCTACTCCCTTCCTCATTCACCACAGTCTCATATCCTCAAATGCAAACTTGTGAATCACCCCCTCCCCAGACCACTGACTTTATAGAACCCTCCTATAGGCAGAAGGCTTAGAAAAAAAAAAGGTGCTGAAAAAAAGTCAGAGGAAGATTCATTGGTGCTCCCTCTCCCCTAAATATCTTTTCTTCCTTTTCCAGAATTTTAAGGCATTTTCTTGAAAGTGGGGGAAACAAAAGGATTCTGGGCCTAAATACCCCTATTTCCAGAAAATGTTATCAAACCTGCACTGGCTTTTGTAGTTTTCTTTGTAGAGTGAAAACATATTGATTTAAATGACAAATCTTTGCAAAACAAGTGCTTACTCTTTATATTACATTTTTCCTTAAGGAAGTGGAGCAAGTTAAACTCAGAATGTCAGTTAATGTTCATGATAATCAGGTTGCTCTCTTTCTACCACATCTCTAATTTGACAGAACCTCTTTGTTTCCAACTCTCCCAAAGCTGACTCCATCTTTTTTTTATTTTTGCAACAAAAGGAGGACTATAAACCCATTGATGACGACTTAACATAATTACCTATTTCTATGCATCACTTGATTTATGCTAAGAACAACAGAAACATTAGCTATCTGTGCTTCTAAGAATTTATGTTTCAAAAATACAAGCAAGATGTTGAGATGATGCATAAGACCCCTCAGAACCAAAGCAAAAGAAAATGTCCCTCAGCTTACTCAAGTAAAAAATTTTCCAGAGTTAATATAACCAATTAAGTTATTTAAGTTAATGTTCTTAACATCTCATTGTTGACCAGGATTTTTGGCACTTGGGTGTATGTATTATTTTGACCGGGATAATTTAGGGCTGTAACTGATCTAAGGACCTGTGACTTCTGCCCTTACTTAGACTATAAGCATTCAATCAATCTGGAACAGTCTACTTGCTTTTTAATAATTAGCTACATCTATAAAGTAGAATTTTGTATCTGCATGAAACAGTATTCTTGGATGTTTCTGTGATGTGCCTACATTGTTCAAAGGAAATAATTAAAAAATAAAACAGGAAAGCTTAGAACAGGAAACAGCTACTAGTGGTAAAGGGCCACTGGGGAGATAGGCACAGACAGTAAGAAATTCAGTACTATGCCTAAAAATGATGCTGTAGAGGTCTAAAACCAGCTCTAAAAATCTCAAATATCTTTCTAGTTCCTATCATGGGACCATAAGCAACAGAACCTAGGTAAGGAAGAAATAGACAATAAAACCCCTTCTTGTCTTCAACAGACATTCACTGGTGAACCCATAAAATGCCATCAATTCAAGTGCAGGGCCATCATCACAAGCATTTTCTAATGACAGGGGGGAAATAATAGTAATACTAGTTTTCACAACATGTCTCTTTGAACTTAAAGTCCTTTATTATTTCCACTACTGGCCAGGAAAGGCTCTTTCACAGTTGAATGAAACAGTCAAAAGAATTAGATACACAATCACCTCGCAAAGGCATGGTGTTTAGAAATGTGTTCCCCAAGCCCTGATGTGCTCTGCTCTCTAATATACACAATTTGAAAATATCCTTAATGAGCATATTCACAAAACAAGCTTGCTTTCATCGGCTGCCCCCATAGAGTTTCTATACTAAGGAGCCTCAAGAGATTTGAGTTCGGTCTATTGAAATTTAGTGAATGGGGACCCAGCACTGTGGAAGCCGCCCCCAAGCCCCCAAACAAAAGCTTGTCTTACCATTTGTTTTCAGGGCCACAAGCTTCCTGACTTCTCGACACCAATTGAGCTTCTTCTGGCTTTCAAGGGAGGCCTGGATGTTTCTGTCGATGAGGGCTTTTTGGATGATCTCCCGAAATTGTGGACAAAACTGGCAAGTTCTGAACATTTCCAGTGTGTATCTGTGCATGGATTTAAAATGATGAATGATCCCATTCGTAGGCTTAAAAATATCTCCTGGAGTTCTCTCTCTAATCTTCACAGCTTTCCGCATATTGCTCAAATACAAAGCCAGAGGAAGTTGTTGCTCAGCCATCGTGCTCCACAATACCTGAAGAGGAAGAAAAAAACCCATTCCGTTAGCCCGGCTTTGAATCTACTCTCCTATATACCTGCCTGCAGGAAACCCCAGTGTTTGATCTTGTCATTACCCTAATCTGTAGGCAAAAGATCTTAGTCACCTCTACTCCCAGGATACTAGCTGGCCCCAAAGATTAACTCATACTGGACTGTTTTAAGTTACATCACTCTTAAAGATTAGTCTAAACAAGAGAAGGAAGGCGGAGAGTGGGTACTGAGGAGGAGGGGAATAACCCTATACTGGAAAGACAGTAAATATTTTGTGAAAAATCCTGCAATTTTATGCTGTCGTCTAGGCATCTGATTGGAGTTTCCTCTTTAGCACCAAAGAAATATTTATAAAGAGTTTATTTATAAAATATATTACAATATTTTTAAAGAGTTATAAAACTGAATGTTTTATAACCAGTGAAAAAGCCTATTTCCAGCAAGATGCTTTGCAGTTTTAAGAGCAAACGATCAGCAGTCTTTCCAAACCTCTCCACTGAACTTTACAACATCAAAATAATAACAATAATAGAAAACTAAATTCTACACTTCCAAGAGCAGACACTGGAGCTCAATTACTTCAACACAACTGCCAACCAAAATTTATTATCGTCTTTCAGGTATCAATGCTCAGATGTATTTCCCACCCTGTCTTCACCTTGAAATCTTCAAATATAATGAACTGGTAGAAGGAAATTCAAGTCTGGAAGCAGAAGAGAAAAGACATTGCAGCTAGGGGGCCGCTCAGGATAAATGAAAGAGGAGGGGCCCAAAACCAGCATCTACAACTCATGCCAACAGTGTGGAATGATGTGAACTGATATAACTTGAGATCTTTGCAGTATGGAGCTGTGTGAAGAGCCAGCTCTCATTCACTTGCACTTAGTAGGGTGCCTCACCATACATGCTAATTTCCAAGATGAAAACAAAGATGGTTTCAGAGCATTAAAATATTCCCTAGAAAGTTTCACAGCCATTGTTAATCCCACTCCTGTATCATGTTATTTGCCAGGGCAAGCTGCTAGTTGAGAAAGACGTTGAACTGACAAATGTAAGTGTGAAAGAAAACCTAAATATTAGGGAAGCTACTCCCAGGTGGGTCTAGACTATCTTAAAACCATTGATAAGGTGATCTACATTCTTGTGGCCCACTCAAAGAAGAGAATTGGCCTAAATGAACCCAAGACTGCTTCTGAGGAGTTTCTTGGTAGTAGTTTTGGGTCAGGATTCCTGATCTGATTGCCAGATGAGGTCTGGGAGAAGTCATTCTCTAAGTCAAACAGTAACCTCTCCTTTGATGTCAACCATTCCCTGCAGGTAGAATTGGGCAAAATTATACCAGAACCACACACACACGCACAATGGAGGGACAAAAACATCACACACACTTCTACTTTGTGCATGGCAAAATCTCTTTGACTAAGTCATTCATTTGTCTGTCCATCACTCAACAAGCATTGTTCAACCATCTAGTAAAGGCCGTACTTGATGCTGGGGCTAAAAATCAAAGACGACCTTATTCCCCTTCTTGAAGTCACATAACCACCTTAGTCTGCAGCTAAGGCAACAGAAGTACAGGTCCTGTGCACGTCCCACACCATCCCGGGCAGAACTTTGCCTAGAAGCCCAGTCTTCCAACACCTGCCTCTTGCTATTCTCACAGCACCATACCTATGGTTGCAATGTCTGCTCTTCCAGGTGGAAACAAGCAATAGGAAGATTTTCAAGTTAGGCGAAGCCTCTTTTTGCTTTTCTGAAACTTCTATTATTTTCTTCTGAACCTAAATATCTTTCAAATGGTGAGAGCGGTAAACCATATGCAAGACAGCAAATGTCAATATTCCATAGCCGAAATATCATCTCATTCATAGGTTTAGCCTTGCACAGCCTGCAGAATTGCATCCTTAAAGGAAATCAAAACCCACTGTCCAAGTGCCCAGTACTTGGACTTCTTCACTCTTGAGAAAAAATATATATAATTTTTCCGACCTGTGATTGTAATGTCCTTATTGACAAAAATGTGCAATATTACCCTTAACATTTAAGTTTATGTTACCTCACTGACCTTTTATCAACAAATACCTTATGGAATTTTTGGGACGTGCCCCTCCAAAAATTAAAAAATTGTACAAAGAATTGCAAGAATGAAAGAATGACCATAGACAACGAGAATGGAGCAGTAACTGGCTGCTCAATAACCTGGGCCATTGGGGATGCGGTCCAGAGGACTGACTCTCTAATGAACAATGGTTCTCCCAGAATGCTGCCCTGAGACACTTGACCAGGCCCGCTTTCCAAGGAAAGATCAGAGGCAGGGAGAACTGAAAACAAAGCGGTCTCAAAAAGCTGAGCTCCTTCCTTACTTAATACCACTGCTTTCCTGAGAGGCCAGGTGGCAGGATGTGGGACAACCCGGGCTGACAAAGACCGCCTGACTGTGAGACAGGAGGCTGCAGATCGCTCTCAACTGCAGCCCCCACAAGGCAGGCCAAGGCAGGCCGCTTCTACCTGCACACTTCTCTTACACTGCTGCAGCTGAAAATAATAAACCCCGTCCCGCGACCCCAGCCCCTAACCCCTTGCAGAGAACTCTGGAGTGTTTGCAAACTGATCTTGAAAAGGTTAGCTGACTCTCGCTCGGGTTTGTTGACCCTAAGACATCCACCCCCGGTGCGCTGGTTCTGCACAATCTGAGAAGAAGCCATAGCTTTCTGCAAAGTCTCCTTGGAATCATGCCGCCCTTGATTCCAAAAAAAAAGACACGAAAAGTAGCAAAGCATCAACGACCACCCAAGCAAGCGGCCCCGGGGGCGACTCTCCACCAGTCAGCTGCACTTTGAGTTCTCTGCATAATCAGAAAAGAACAGCTGGCTGGGTGAATCCAAGGCTGTCAGCCCAACATCTGGCGCGGCGACCTCAACTCCTAGCATTTCAAAACCTACATAATGGGCACAGAAGGCCAACAAACTGCCCTCCAGGACCGTTGCAAAACCAATGGCAGGTCGACAGGTCCAGAGCCGGAGTCGCCGCCGAATGCGCGCCCGCAGCCAGTGCCCGGGGATGCCGCGGTTACCTCTCGGAGCCGCGCGATCCTCTCCCGAAGTGCCTGGTCCGTGTCAGGGCAGGCGAACGCCGCAAGCGGTGGTCGGGGTCAGAGCCAGGAGAAGGCAGCTCCCCATGGACGGCCGGGCTCACTGGCGGGGAGCGCCGGGGGTGTGGATCGCGCCCGCCGCGGCCGCCGCTGCTGTGCTCCCGCGGCTGCTGCTGCCGCTCCGCCCCCGCGGGCTCTCAGCGCTCTGCACTTGGCCCGCCGCAAAGGCTGTAGACTGCCAGTTCTCTTTTTTTTCCTCTGTTTTAGCGCCGCGGCTAGCGGGGGATTTCCACACAGGGACTTTCCGAGTCACGTAACACCGCCACTCAGCTCTGGAAAGAGCCGGCGCTGGCCCGCAGGGGTCGCAGGAGCTGCGTCCCGCCTCGCTCGCCTCGCGCCGCCCCGGCCCGCCCCTCCCACTGCCCGAGAAACTCCTGCGCCCCGCCCCGGGGTGTCCCCGCGTGAGTCACCTGGGCATTTCGGAAGCTGGGCCCAACGTCACATCCATGTGGAAATCGCGGTGATGGGAACTGGAAATGAAATAGGTTTTTTTTTTTTTTCTCTGCCGTTTTTCTGCAGAAAATCATCAACTGTGGAGAACAAGAGGGGAAATAATAAAGAAAGAAAACCCTAAAAACCACCTTGGCGTCCGGGACCTCCGGCCTCAGGGCAAGTTCGAAAAGCTTGGGTTGTGCACATGAGGAGCTCGTAGGGGAGCTCCTTACCCTGGGCCCCTTGGGTCCCCAAGGAGATTTCTAGTAAAATCAGCAGTCACAGACTTGCCCCTCATCCCCAGCATTTCTGTCAGCCGGGGCCCCAGACTGATGGGATGCAGGTCTGAGGTGACAACAGATTCGTGGCCCTGCAGCCTTAGATAAAATTAGGAATCTGAACCAGGCAAAGCTTAGATAAAATTAGGAATCTGAACAACTACCAACCCCATCCAACACTCGACTGATTTCCCCCTGCCCATTTTTGTACACCAGGTGCCCAGGTGGCACCACAGTTCAGTTTAGAAATCACTTCTAGTCCATTACTGCCCTTGCTATATCCCCCACCCCCCGCCCCGCTAAGATCCTACTAGGAGTCTTTTTACATGTCCTAATAATCACCCCCAAGGTGCCAGTGGGGTGATTTTTACACCCCTCCCCTTTATTAAATAGCGTGGTAACCTACTGTCTTCACCCAGAGGGTGTCCTGTGTAATTATGTGTCAACCACCTGGGCAGTGGAGGTGCAAGAGTTGTGGAGAGAGGAGTGTTAGGCCCGTTTACCACTTCCTCCACGCATTTCCTAGAATGGCTAAACGAGAACCAAATTGAAATATTCCGTACCATTGTCCTCTTGTAGACTTAAATAAGGCTATATATCTCATGTTTTTAATAGGAAAAATATGCTCCTTTATCCAGTAAGTACCTGCAGTGACTGAGAGGGGGCCTGGATGAAGGGTTCCATTTCTTTTTTTTCTTTCTTTTTTTTTTTTTTAGCAAGGGGAAACTTAGAGCAGAGTCAGTAGTAGCCAAGGCCCCAAAGCTGATGCATGTCATTTAAAATGATGGCTGGAATTTTTTCGAAATCCAAACCTCCTGGTATTTGTTCTCTTTTTGTTCACAAATGATTTTAGGTGCCAACGCTCAAACAATAGACAGTCAAGCTAATAATAATAATGATGATAATAATAATAATAATAATAACATCTATCAAGTCCTTACTATATGTCGATCTTTAGGTGAAATGTTTGAAATGCATTCTGCCATTTAAACCTCATAACAACTCTGCTTTGCAGCTGAAGAAGTTGAAGTTTAAAAAGCTTAAGCCCAAAGTCTGCACAATCAGTAAGTGGCAGAGCCGCATCTGGCACTGGGCCCGTCTTACTCCAAAGTCCACAATCTGAAATCTCAACTCTTAAGACATTAGTCTCAGGAAAGATCCTACAGGATTGAGTCTCAGCTTTGTATCCTGGCCCCTGGCCTCAAAACACACGGCAGTCGTTTGTGACTTAGCCAAACATAGACATTGGGCAGGGGCAGAATATGAACTTGGAAGCCAGACAGCCTTGATTCTCAGGAAAACTTCACGGAGCTGATTGAGATGATAAAAAAGTGAGGTTCTCCTGGATCCTCACACTGCTCCCTGCTTGTGCTCCTTTGAAACAGAATTTTCCTGCTGTCTTTCATCTCTCCAGCTCTGGTCCCTCATCTCTTCCTATAGCCTCCACTGTCCCTTTTCAGGTGGACGTCTGCTCCCTAACCTGAGCTAGGAATGCAATAATGACAGTAACAAGCCTGGAAGAGCTGGTCATATCTGCCGCTTCTGGTTATCCCGAGGTAGGTACTATGCCACCTTGCCTACCAGGATTTGTGACAAGGTCATAGCAGTCAGATGCAGGAGTGCTCGGTCTGTAGTCTTCAGTTTTGCTCTGTCTCCACCTCCCATAATTCTACTGCTGGAGTGATGGTCTCTCTGAGGAGGCATTCTGAGTCCCGCCCTTCCCTAGTTTTTACTGCCCTTTCCACCCTGTTAATCAGGGCTCCTCTGGCTGATCACACTTTTCTCTTTCTCATACTTAACAGAAGGGCGAGACCAATACGAATTTTCTTAGTAATGAATCAAAAGGAAAGAGTAGAAGAGGGAGAACGTAGAAGTAAAGAGTCCTTATGAGAAAGAAGATAAAGGATTTGGGGAGATTTCTGGAATGAGTTGAAACCAAAGAGATATAGTATGTCCAAAAGCCTTGCAAAGGACTTTAACTTCTTCAATAGACCTATCAAGATGAACAAAACTCAGAAAAGAGAAGGGAATATTTATTACCCAGCAGACACGTAGGAGAAAAAAGATGTGTTTCATTGGAAGGTAAAGGAAACCTGGTTATGTGGCGTGTTTTGGAGTGTTCCTGAGTTGTGTGCCATTTTCACCATGGCGACAGCATTCACATATCATGAAATGCATTACCTCTTAGAATTAGACAGTCTGTGGGCCTATGCCTGAACCTGTACGTTTATGCCACACAGTGAAGAAGATGGGCAATCCCGAGATAGTGGGAGGCAGGAGAAACGCTTTTAACGAGAGCAGATACGGCAGCTGAGCAGGGGACCCGAATCTGGCTCAGCTCAAACCAGAGTTCGTGAACCTGTCATGGATTTCATCATCATAGGAATGTCAAATTCACCTAGAATGCTACTTCATATCTAAGGACTTCAGATCCTTTACAGGTATTATCTGAGATGAATGGAGAAACCAAGACCCACCTTGGTGATGGGACTGAAGTGAGGTAACCTAATGAGTCACTAATAACCGGAAAAAAGACCCTGCACTGGAAAAGAGGGAGTTGGTTTAACGCCAAGTACAGCTCCTCTTATCCCATGTTGCCTGAAAGCACGAGATGCTGAAATCTAAAACTTGGCAGAAAATTCACTCCCCCAAATTCTGGTTTAATTTTCTGTCAACACTTGACTAAAACGTTTGGCAAAGTAATTTTATTTTACGTCATGAATATACATATTCAATAGTTGGTTTCATTTCTCTTTCTGTGGAGGCTGCTCTTAATGACCAAACATGAACAATTACAAAAGATCTGAAATGGGTGTTATTAGGAACTAACCAGTAATGCAGTGTTGGGTTTAACAGTAAGTTGGATGTTAACAGGAATAAATGAGTTCCTGTTAGTTGGAATAGTGCAGGCTGTTGTAAAAACCTGCCTTCGATGCACCCTCTTTCTTTCGTTTCTCAATTCCTTCATTTGTCCCTCAATTTCTTCAGTCCAGTTTGCGGTGCCCATAACCCTGCTTCCTTGCCCTTCCTGCCTGCTCGCTCTCTTCCCCGCCCTCCCATCTCCATAAAAAGGGATTTCAGCTTTTATTCTCTCAGGCGCCTGATTTCTGGGGCTGGGTAATCTAATAAAGTAACTCATGTTTATTTTTGAAAACAGATTAGAACGTGTTATTGTGTTAATATTTCTTGAATAACATTCCTATTGAAACCAGAACTTCTTTAGAGCTTAAAGGTAGAAGTCGTAAGCAAGTTCACAGGCTGGAGACAAAGCTGCTATGGTTCCATGATTCTGAGACTCCATGGTTGCAAGTCTCATCAGGGACTTAATAACAATGTTGCAGGTGGGGAAAATAACATTCCTCTTTCTTCACTGTGTAGCGAAGAAAAGACTTTCTCTCTACCCTCCTAGGTTTAGTACTAGATCTATGAAATAAACTGAAATCAGGCCGATTAACAGGAGACAATGTGTTCGAATGTAGTAATTTTTAACATTATATGCTTGGGGCATCACAGGAAAAAAAGAGAATACTCAAAAAATTGGTGAGATTTGACAGCTTATGTATTGTCCTATTGAGGAAAGGGAGGGGGGATGTAGGCAATTTAGAAAGGAGGAAGTTATTTTTAGGAAAGAGGAACTGGCCTTTAGAAGAATAGATGGAGGGCAAGAAAGTTTGTGAACAAAGTCTGTCTGGGTGTGGTGTGGACTTCTAGTCTCTACTCCTGTGATAAGAGTTGATCTTTCCTGGTGGATGAAATTCCAGGGGAGGGGACTAATGACAAGTAAGCTCCTTTTGGAGGATCTGCCTTGAGGCAGATAAGGGAAGGTGAGAGAAAGCCTTTAATCAGAGAGAAGCTGCCCTGACTACCTTCTTCTCCTGCTCTTTCTATTTTCTTTGCAGCATTGATCACAATTGGAAATTCTTTATTTATTGGTCAAATTGTTTATTATCTTCTTCCTCATCTGAATGAAACTCCAGGAGATCAGGATGCTTGCTTAACATGGTTCACCTCCATATCCTTTGTGCTTAGAAGTGTTCCTGGCACACAGCAGGCACTCAATTAATAAAAATTACTCGGATGATTGAAACGATTGTGTGACTGAATGAAGAGAGAACTTTTCTAACTACAATTCTAAGCTTGCAGTTACAGACAATGACAACCGTATCACTTCACCCCTGGCATTCAAGTCTTTTTACATCAAATTTTTAAACTAATCACTATGTCAGAAATTCTTAAATGTTAAAACAAAGTGTGTCATAAAATTAAGGCAATATGGTATTTGGGGAGTCCAAACATATCAATTCAGTTTACTAAGCCTACTCTTTCAATTTGGTTCAACTCTTTCAGTTCAGTTTACTGAGTCTTTTGAGTTAATCCTATTAAGTGATTTATCTTTTTACATAAGTTAAGAAATAAAGAGAATAACAAATAATAATAAGAAAAGAAGAGGTGCCCATTTTTAAATTTTAAGTCCCCAAATATTAAGTCTCCCTAATTCACTGAAGAAGAAAATAGCCTGGCTTTAAATAAGAGTGTGTGTCCCTGAAATGAATGAGCCAGTCATTTTTCTCTTTCTTATTTGAACAAATAAACATCAGCAGGGCAGTGAAGCTCCGATCCTCCCTCTGTTTGGGGTATGTATTACGCATGTTTATGCATATCTACTATTCTCTTGATTACAGTGAAGTTGACCATGTCTCCGTGTGAATGTTTAGAAGTTGTAAATGTTTATTTATGCACTTTAGTTTTTAAAAATTCATTTGTAAGTGAGCTTATCATATTCAAAAATATTAATTTTTTTCTGTTACTGAATAAAGCTCTTATTTTCTGAACTTGTTCTGTTTTCATAAAGTCCTAAGAACTTAGCCTTTTTTATTCTAGTTTTCATTAGAGAGCATTTAGAAACTTAGAAATGAGTTTTGCAATTGCCATATTTTAAGTATATACTTTGGTGGCTGCCTGGGTTTTTCATACTTGAAATAAATCTGCCAAATCCATCTTGAAACATGTTCATCTCTAGAGAAAACAACTAGATAGGCATCTTGCTTCATCTCTAGAATGAAATGTAGTTTTCTCCTGAAATAAGTAACTTGCATGGTATTTATAGATGTTCCCCACAAAAAAACTTTGATTCTTGAGGCTTTCATGGTCAGTTCTTGGCTTCTCTGGTTCAGTGAAACATTAATTTTTTGGTTGGTTCTCAATGATGTCAAAAATTCAAATTTGAGCAAATGTGGGCTTTTAGATAAAAGAAAACTTCTTTAATAAAAGAATTTAATTCATATATACATTCTTGGCTTTGAAACTTCAGGAAAATTATTGTACTGCTTGGGTGGCTGAAAAATTCTTGGCCCTGGGCATTTTAACTATAATTGCTCAGAAATGTACAACCTGTTACATCTTATTCCCTAACTACGGTAGTTTTCTCTATAATAACTGAACTATTCATACAGAACTCTGGATGTGGCCATGTTTTCAAAGTGCCTTTCTAGAACTAAATCAGATGATTTGAACAGAAAACTTACCACAGGAAAACATAAATAACCTCCTAAGCTAATGACCATTTAAGCTTTAAAGTGTCTATTTGTCTGATGTTTTCTGAGTTAGTAGAACTTATTTCAGTTCTTTTTTATGTATGGCTTTCTTTCTTTTTTTCTTTCTTTCTTTTGTTTTTAGGTGAGATAACCCTTGGTTGACCTCACAGATTGTAAGGACCTTGTCCACTTAGGATCCCTTATCTTTTTTATTTTTTATGCCTACAGCACCTGGTCTTCCTAGGTGGTCTCCCATCCAAGTACTAACCAGGTCCGACCCTGTTTAGCTTCCGAGATCAGACGGGATTGTGATTGTTCAGAGTAGGATGGCCGCAGACTATGTAAGTCTTTAAGTTGCAATTTCTGATAGGAATTATATTGAGAAACTTTAGGAAAAATGGTAGAATTTTCACATGAGCCAGATTATTAATTTTTTCCCTTGTTAAATTGGTCTCATTTGTAAATGGAAACATTTGGATACACTAGTTCTTAAGAATCATTATAACTCCAACATGTTCCGTTGAGAAATGTATACATGAATTAATATTCCAGTGGGTTATATTTAATACAGAAATCTGATAGAGGGTCTGAACTGCACTGCTGGGTTCAAAGCTCAGCTTGCCACTTAGTAGATGTTGGGCAAGTTACTTCACTTCTCTGAATAGTTCTGCATTTGAAAAGTGGAGCTAATAATAGGACTTAGGATTATTAGGAAGATTAAGTAAACTAATACAGGTGATGTGTTTAGAGCAGTGACTGACATATAGTAATGTTAGCTATCGTTTGTTCATTTTAGTGACAGGACAAATCTTTTTATTCTGAGGTTTGCTTGGAATTAATTACATTAAAAGGTACAACAAGGCTTTTCCTGGTTGTTTTACATATTACTGGCAATGAGCATTTCTTTTATTTTTCAAAGGAATTCAAGAATTTCTTTATAAATTTACTTATTTTTAATAAACATAAAATTATATAAATTTATATAAATAGCTTGATTTCTTGTATACATCATAATTTACTTTTTTAAAAAATAAAAATTATATATATTTAAGGTGCACAATGTGATGTTTATACATATACATAGTAAAATAATTACTATCGTCAAGCTAATTAACATACCTATCCATAGTTACATTTTGTGTGTGTTTATGTGGTGAGAGCTCCTGAAATCTACTCTCAACAAATTTCCAGCATACAACAAAGTATTATTAACTACAGTCATGCTGTACATTGCCTCTCTTATCTGTCCTACATAACTGCAACTTTGTACCCTTGACCTATATCTTATTTTTCCCACCTCCCCACCCCAGTACCGTCACATTGCTGTACAGTACATCCCCAAACTTATTCATCTTATAACTGAAAGTTTGGCCAATACTTTGGCCAATACTTCCCCCTAACAGGAATTCTAGAATCCCTTGGAGATGGTTCGAAGGTCGTTTTCAAGGCTATGCAGGATGGCTGAGAAAAGATGAACCTTTATGGTCTCTTATCTAATTTCACCAGTACGGCTTTGCTTTCCTCTACTTTATACATTGCATATCTTAATAGGAATTTAACTCAAATTTCCTAATTTTGCAGATGAAGAAACTGAGCCTTAACGAGGTGAATTGACATACTCAGGGACACACAGCAGGTGAGTAGCAGACCAGACGTAAAAACCCAAGTTTCCTGACTGCCCAGTAGACCACATTCTACACCGTGCTACCATGGAAATTTTCAAACAGATGAAAATAAAAAATAAACAAACTCATAAACAACAATAGCCAAAAACCCCCACAGTATCTCTAGGAAATAACAACTCATTTTTGTCAAGCTAGGTTTCTTCCACTTGATACAAGTGATAAAATTAAGCGAAGTGAATTAGAATTTAGAAGTTAAATAAGATGCCAGCGACTGGGCCTGTAGATTGTTTTGTAAAATCTTCAGAGCCTTAATCAAATTTAACTTGCCTATCTATAGAAAAATGAATAGATTGTTTTTTTAAAGGAAGAATCTCAAGGGCCAAATAATTCATATGTGTCACATATCATGAGATTCAGGGGTGAAAAAATTCCCTATGACTCCAAAGCAAGTCTATAATTTGAGGTTTCCTGACAGTTTTATTTTTTTAATTTTATTTATTTATTTATTGCTTGGAAAGAAATACTAACCTATCTTTTCTGGGCCAAATGCCAAGTTAGGTAATCACCCTTTGCCCACTTTCTTTCCCCAAGCTGTTTTAATTAGATAAGAACTCTGCCTTCATTTCCTTTTGTGAACTGAATTGCAGTGTTGCCACATGCCTTTCAACAACTGCTAATGCCCCAGTTTGCTGAATACCTTTCCCTTCGGAAAGGAAAAGGTTTTGCCCTAAGTACCTGGCTTTCTTCAGGGTACAAAATGCTTTCCAAAGAGCAGAGGGCTAGGGGGAAATTTTTTCATGTTTCCCAATGCTAGATCTCTCAGCTTCAAGTCCGCACCAAAGAAGAATGAATAAGCCACACATTCCCTGCCTGTCCCAGAAATATCTGATAGATGTTAAGGAGAAAGCTTCAATAAAATGTTCAAGAAAGAATTAAGTAGATCAAAGTCTTGCAGTCAGTCCTCCACCCTGCACCCTGTCCCTTAACTCCTTGAAAAACTGACCAAAGAAACAATGGATTCATAAAGTCACAGAAGAGTGGCAGTCTGCTGACTGTCCCCATCTCATCAACAGCATGATTCTCCACAGCAGCAGAATAGCAGTGCCCAGTGTCCACTGGAGCAAGGCTCTGTACTCAGAAAGAGCTGAGTTCTAGTACCAACTATTCTACTTAACAGCGACGTTCTTTTAAGCAACTTCTTGAAGCCTCTTTCCTCAGGTTTACATAGTTTTACACTTAAAAATATCTTAGAGCTGTCCCATATCAGCAACTTCTTTATTATTTTTTACTTTTATTATTTTTAATGGCTACACAGCATTTCATTATATTAGCTGTACCATTATTCAGCTATTGATGGTCATTTAGGCTGCTTCCAGTTTCTTGCTCTAAGAAGCAATGCTCCAGTGTGGGTGAGTCACTGCACACATAGGAATAAGTCTGTGAGATTATACGTGGAAGGGCTGAGTAAAAAGGCTCTTTGTATCTGAAAATTGGACAGATTGTGCCAAATTATTCTCCATTATGGTTGACCCTCTGTGCTCACACCCTGGACTGCTGTTTCCATATCGATATCTTTGCTGAAAAAAAGCATCTCATTGAAGTTTCATGTGCATTGCTCTCATTGCCATGAAGGGTGAGCATCTTTTCACAGTTTAAAGACCCATTTTTACTTCCTTTTCTGTAACTGCTCAAGTCTGCTGTGCATTTTCTCTTAGGTGTTGGCCTTCTTTATCAAAGTATAAGAACAATCTATGTTCATGGAGATTAGTCCTTATCTGCTGTACCAACTGAAAATCACACACACACACACACACACACACACACACACACACACACACAATTTTCTCTTTTAACTTTGTTTAGTTTTCCAAGCAGAATTTAAAAAGAATTTTTTTAATGGCTTTTGGGGTTTTATAATATTTATAAATGTCTTCTTCACTCTGAAATTAAAAAAGTTAAAATCTTCCAATTTTTTTCTGAATATTTTGTGACTTCATTTTTCACATTTACATGTTTGATCTATCTGAAATTTATTTTATTTATTTAAAGCTGTGAAGTAAGAATCTTATTTTATTTTATATTTTATTACCTTATCTTTTTATTTTGTTTTACTGATTTTTCCAGATGACCATCTTGTTGTTTCAGTGCCATTTATTGAATAATACATCAGTTTCCAACTAAATTTACCCTAAATTTTTGTGCATATTTTAATACATTATTGAACTTCAAACACTAGTCTGTCCTATGAACCACAATTCTTAATTTAGCAGATTTTAAAAGAAGTTAAACAAAATCAACAGGAAAAAAAAAATACTGTTCGAGCACGCTCCTTCACCTGAAATGATAACATTGCCATGCTAGGCATTATTATCATAAATATTCTTTTTGTTAATAAAATCATGCCTTAACTGAGGCTATAGTTCCTGGTGCTTCTTGAAAATCAGCCTGAAAAAGTCCTGGGGAAATTAACTATCTTTTCAGCTGCATTTGCTTTTAGAAAACAAGATGTACATTTTCGTGTGATCTAAATGTGCCATAGCAATAATCACTGAGGGATATTCTATTCAATTATTTGTCTTAATCGTTTAATGCCTTCATTTGATAGAAAATTTAAAAGTGCCACACCTCCATCTGGCCATTCCCAGGTAATCTATCCAAACTCTCACAAATATTTCACCAAATATGAAAGATGAGCCAGCAAATTATTTACTTCCCAAGGGCAAAAGCATGTGGCCAATGAATCAGGGGAAACTGCCTGCCCAGGGAAGAGCACACTGAAGGCATCCAGCATGAGTCACAGAACATGAGGACTATCCCATGATCAAGAAAGGTGAATGAACAAAGCCAGAGTTCCTTTTATAGTTTCCATTGGTGTGATTAGTTTGAGCTTGTCTCCACATAGGCTGATGAGGTCTGTTGTGGTAAGGAATGAGGGATTGTCACTTAGGCACCCAAAGGGCTACTCTATCAGAGAGAAGGTTTCAACCAGGTGTGGAGGGTATGGGGCCTGGGAATCACCATTAGGTAAGTGGGGAGACATTTGGAAGGTCATCATCGATGAGGTCCAGCAGTGGGAAAGGCCTGGGGTCTAGGAGCAGTGGTACCACAGTTATAGTATCAGCAGGAGATGCTGGCTGGACCAGGTGTCAGAAAACCTCACTTTTAGGAGAACTGGGGAGAGCAAGCCTGAGACTTAGTCTTGGAGGAAGTGGAGTTTCTGGTGTTTCTGAGAGGCAGATATTCAGGGAAAGGACTGACTCAAGGGGGAAGGCTGCTTTCTGAGGAAATATATGTCTGTCGTGTTATCACTGTATTGTCTTCAGGAGGCCCTCGATTTAGCACAAAGGGAGACACTCAGCTAAATATTTGCTGATTGAATATATGAGGCATAAGGCAGGCATCCAGTTTCTGAATGTAGGACATGTGGCGCGAGCAGGTCTCTAAGTGGGGGTGACTTGATGCTGAGTCACCTGAAGACTAAGGACATGGTTATCCCAGAGCCTAGGGTGGGGCTGAACCTGCAGGTGGTGGTCAGGCAGTGCCTTACTCATTCTGTGACAGCTTTACGTTATTATTAGGTCTTCATTTTTAATCAAACACACTGCCTTAGCCCATCCAGGCTGTTATAACAAAAATTCAAGAGGCTGAGAAGTTCAAGATAAAGTTGCAGGTGGAGTCAGTGTCTGGTGAGAGCCCTCTTCCTAGTTCACGGATGGTCCTCTTTTCACTGTGAACTCACATGATGGAAAGGGCAAGGGGGCTGGCTCTTCTTTAAAGCACTAATCCCATTCTTGAGGGCTTGACACTCATAAATCACCTCCCAAAGGCCCCACCTCAAATATCAACATAATGAGGATTAGGTTTCAACATGTGAATTTAGTGGGGACACAAACATTTAGTCTATAGTACACACTAAAATGATCATCACTTTTGATCAAACACACTGAAAAGTTCTGTCTGTTTCTTCAACTTCCATGGAGCTAAGATAGTAGACCCTTATTAGGAAAGTCTATTATTCAGTTTCAATTTATTGAATGCTTGTTATGTGGCTGTCACTGTGCTAGGTTCACTACAGACAGTATCTCTGTTCTTCTCAGCAATCTTTAAAGTTAGATGTTGTTGGATCCTCTTTACAGATGAGAAACCTGAGGATCAAGTTCAGGGTTACACCCAAGGCTACATAAGTAAGAAATACTGGGGCAAGAGTATCAGGCCCAGAATTGACCATCTTTCTCCAAAGCTCCCTGATTTTGCCTCTCTCTGGATCAGCACTATTCAGACATTAATGTGGAGATGAGTCACTTTGTTGAAAAGCAGATTCTGGTTCAGAATCTGAGATAAGGCCCAAGGCTCTAATGCATTTCTAATGTTACTACTGGTCTCTGAACCACATGCTGAGTAGCAAAAGTCTAGAGCAAGGTTGGCCAGATAGTAAATATTTTCAGCTTGTGGGCTAGGTAGTCTCTGTCACATCTACTCAACTCTGCCATTATAATACAGAAGCAGTCATAGACAATACATAATTAAATGAGTGTGGCTATGCCCTATAAAATTTATTTATGAACACTGAAACTTGAATTTTATATAATTTCCAAGTGTCTCAAAGTATTATTTGTCTTTGGATTTGTTTACTTCTGTTTAAAAATGTAAAAATCATTATTAGCTCATGAGCCATAATTTCTTGACATGGGTCAGTCTAGTAATTCAGTGGCCTTGATATCCAGGGGCTGAAGGATTTTTAAAAAGGAATAGCTTAGGTAAGACCATGACCAACCATGACAGCTGGCAACAGGTGGCTGAGATGGGAGAACATAGGCCTTGGAATCAGAGCTACCTCTATGGCAGGCTTTGTCACTTTTAGCAGGGTAACATGGGAAAGCCTTTTAACTTTAAGGTCTTAGTTTCTTCAAGTGTAAAATGGGATTAAAAAGAGTACCTACCTCATTGCAAAAATAATATCATGCACATAAAGATTTGTGACACCAAGTGGAGATGAATTATAATCTTATATTATAATGTTTTCACCATGACTGAAACAGGCTGTGAGGGCAAGAGCCCACCAGAACCTGACTGGAGCTCAGAGCTGGCCAGCTCAAGGATTCTGTTAGAAAGAATTTGCTGATTCTCATACTGTGGATGTAAACAACCATCCAGTTTTGAGGAAAACACTTTGAGGAAGTGAGAACTATGTGAAGCTATATAAAGTAGGGACAAGGTCAATGCAGAGCATTTAGAAAGATGTTTATTTGGGGCAGGCCAAGGAATGCCTCAAAAGAATTGTTGGCATGGCTGGTATTAATTTAATAATGATTATTAATAGCTGACACAGCACTTACCATCTGCTTGGTAATGTTTTAATGTTCTATAAGCTAATGTTTTAGTGTTTTATAAGCAGTAACTTATTTAATCCTCACAGTCACTTTATAAAATAGGCACTATTTTTGTCTACATTTGACAGACAAGGAAACTGAAGCAAAGAGAGGGTAAGTAACATGCCACGGCCATCCTTTTCTTTAAGTGGCTGCACAGTTCAGCTCTAGGGAACTTGTCCTTAATCACACTGGAAGTTTTTACCTCAAGGTTTTTTAGGTTCTTTGGATAAATTAGCTTAGCAGGGCATGGGGACCATGGGGTGGGGGGATCTTCTCCCAGGGAGCAAACGAGACCCTGGGATTTTTCAGTTCTTTTATGTCACTCGGTGAAGACAGACAGCAAATCCAATTCATGAGGAAACGAAAATAATTTTTTGGCCTTTGTATTTCACATTCACTAACAGCTCAAACCAGAGACCTGCCCTACTTGTATAGCACACAGTACAGGTTCAGACTGTGCTCTGTATCTTGATGTAGATTCATTTTCAGAAGCAGGTGTCGGTGGCACACATATTTTTGTCTCTTTCCTGTATGGGTGATGACCTTGGCTGCATATATGAACTGTGAACAGGCAATATAAAACACAAAGATGCTTGTTATGGATAGGAAGGAAATGCCACCTGAATCAGGTCTCCCAAAATTAGTGCCTCTGATGACTTGGATCCAAAGAGTCTGTAGAAAACTTAGCGTGATTCCTCACATCATGCCTTTTTCTTTTTTCCCCGTCAGTTATATTCTAACAATTTAACAGATCTTTCAGAATTGAATTTGGAAAAGTAATTTTTAATAAAGGTATTCCTAACTCTATATATCTCAAAGAATTTGAGCTGAAAAATTGTCTCACAGTGTGTGTTCATATTTGGGAGTGTCCTCATTAATGAGATCAGATTTCCAGGATATCTGGAATTGCCTTGACCACATTTTTTTTTTTTTAATTTGCAAGAGGAACACTGAACCTAGAAATGTTATGTTACTTTTTATCAAAAGATAAATAATAACATATGAACTGCATATCTTTATGGCTTATAAAAAACTGTATTTATAAGCTTTGACCATGATCCAGTTAAAGCAAAAACAGTCTCAAATTTTCTAAAGAATTCTTCCAGCTGGTTAGTGACTGTCCTCGCGTTATTTCCAAAAGAGTAATAGATATATCTTGGATTCTGGCTCTGCACAAAATTACTATTTTATTAATTTAATATATTATATTATATATTTATATTATATTATATTATATTATATTATATTATATTATATTATATTATATTATATTATATTATATTATATTATATTATATATATTTATATTTATATTTATATTATATTATTACAATAATATTTCTATTAATTTAATGGTAGTTATTAAATAATCATGACTTTATACAGACACATGACTAACTGGCATTTGTAAGGTAGATTTCCTTTCAGTTTTCTGTTTTACCGATTTAATACTCAAGAGATCTTTTTAATGGACTCTATTTGTTTTACAAGAAATATGCCTTAAGTGGCTCAAAAGGAGAGCTTGCCTAATTTCTATGAACTATACAGCCAAGAAAATCATCGGAAAGAATCATTTAGATAAATGGGAGTCATAGAAAAAGCCCTGAATTACTTTAAAAATACTTTGTAGCAATTTCTTACTATGTTATGAGAGTCAGTATAATCAATTAGAAAAATACACAGAATACCAGAAATTCCTAGCCTCAGACCAGCCTTATTCATAAATATCATATGACCTCTTATAAGTGACGGGACAAATCTCTATGGCAGTAAAGTGTTGATTTTGTGTTCTAGATAGAAATTGTTCATAATTTAACCCCCAAATATCCCATTAGGTAATATTTTCATACATGGGGCTAGCAAATGAAACAGAACAACATAAAAAGCATTGCTGAAATACATTTTCTAAAAATTTTTAAATTTGAAAAGAAATTCTCAAGGCACAATGATTTCTATAGGTGTTTGGACCTTTAGTAAATAGATAAGCTGACCAACACCATAATCTAGGAGAATACAAAGGTAATATAGGTTATTTTTACTTTTAGTTCCCTTTGGTTAGGTGAGGGATTTCTGATCTACTAGGAAATACTGAAATATGGGCAACTCCCAAGGATCTATACTAAACAATTCAGGACGGTATACAATTAAGTATTATTTTCGTGGCTCAGATTATTGAATACTATAGGAATTCAAAGGAGGATAAATCAACAAGGCAAGAAATTAACAAGCCAGAGCTTGAAGCTCCCGGAAGGAACCAAGAGATGAACCAGGTCTCAAACACCAGGGATAATGTTGGATGACTTCTGGAGAAAGTTGAGGGCCTTCAGGGACGGGAAAGTCAAGTGGGCCGAGTCACGGAGGTGGCAAATGAGCCCAGCAAGTTAATGGGAGTGGAAAAAATTTGCCTGACTTAAAGAGAAAAAAGACTGGGCTTGGTCACATTGTAGAGGCCACTACAAGTCACCAGAAGACGTTAGCTTTGTTGGGGGAGAGAAAAAGGTGCCTTGGAAAACTTCAAACAAGGACGTGCTATGATGAAAATGGTGTTTAAGGAGGATAGATTTGACAATAAAGTCCTTCAGAAGAGACTGGAAGGTTGTCCTGCGGGCGAAAGCTTCTTACATACTGCAGCATCTTAACTTGGGGATTAGCTAACCAATGAAACTTTTACCCTCACATTCCCTTAGACATTTTAGCTAACACTTCAAATTTATTTAGTGCACTATTGTTCTAACATTTTATATCAAAATACTCCATGCAATCGCACTATGCCACTTTCGGTCCTTCGGACCAAGGGCAGGTAAAAATACACAAAAGTAGAGAGAGTTGTGTTGGTAAACAAAGTAGATATGGAGTTTGCCCTCAGAAAACTTATCCACTGAGAGGGATTGGCTGTAATAAATCGTTACAAAATAATTAGTTACAATTGTGGTCAGTGCTAAGAAATGCTAAGTTATATGGGGAAGTCGAACAGCAGGTTCTAATGCAGACTTGTGGCCTGAGAATTGGGGGAAGTCTCTCTTGGGGAAGTGGCACTCACAAGGAGATCTGATTGGAGTAGAGGAAGGGAGAGTAGAAGCTGAGGGGTGTTAGAAATTCTAAGAGGAAATTACACTTGTGAGGGGCTGGAGGTGAAACAGAGTCCAGAGCATTCAAGGAACTGAAAGAAGGCCAGCTGGGCTGGAGTGGTGGGGAGGCCTGAGTGGTAGGAGAGAGTCTGGGAGGAGGCAGATGGCACAAGGCCTTGTAAGCCACAATAAAGGCTCTCATGACACTTTGCCATCTTCTTCAAAGGGTGCCCTCCCCCTCTCCCTCCCCCTGCCAAAAGTGACAGTGACTTCAACAACTACACCTAACAACGAGTCCTCATGCTAACTCTATCACTTTGGTGTAAATAAGCTGCAGCTGACCTTGGCGACACATTAGAATTTAAAGTCAAGGGAAAGTATCCCAAATGCTGAAATTCTCCGTGTGACCACAGCCACTGTGCCTTCATCTCCCACTGAACTGCTAGCTCTGGCCTCATTGCACTGTCTGCTCCCATTCCTGTTCCCGACCTCTTAGTTCACTCACTAGGCTCACTCTGACTTCCATGTGATATTCCAGCACAGAGCTCAAGTTCAACTGCTTAACTGAACACTTACTTCTATAACACACCTCTCTTTTTGCTTAGCCTCTTGTCATTGTCACACTGCCATGATTCACTCCTGAGTGAAGATAAGCCTGTTTTCTCTGCTCCTCTCTTAAACTTTGCTGGGAAACTCAGGTCCCTTCTAGATGACTTCTGATTTATGCTGCTAGTTTCAACTTGACCCTCTTGTCACTTGATAACCCCCCCTCTTTTTTTTGATAACCATTTTTGGTTGATGGCTTACCTAATTTTTCCTAACTACTTTCAAACTTTATCATCTAAGACTGTTCTTCTGCCACCTTTGCTTCTGTCTCAGGGATTGACACCCCGTTCATGAATTACCTGTGCCAGGGATGTAGACGTCCTCTATACTCTTTTCACACTCTCACATTCAGACAGTGGCCAAAGCCATTAACTTAGCTTTTCTTAATTTCCTTCTCTTCATCCCAATAGCTGTTTCTCAAATTCATATGATCACTTTCCTTGTCTCTCATCACGGAATTCCTCCAATCATTCTTCCATATGGCCTCAGCCATGAAATCTAACCTTGCTTTTGTGTGTGTGTGTGTTTTTTTTTTTAAAATAACTCTCCAATGGCTCCCATTACGTATAGGAGGAAAATCCAATCTCCATAAAGAACAAAGCCCTCTGTGGTCTGCCCTCTGCCCTCTGCACATCTTCCTGTTCAGGTGTGCCACCTCCTTTTACTGCCCCATTTCATCCTGGAACCTGATATTCATTCTGTCTATCCAAAATTTCCCTTCTTACTCTAACCCACCATGCTATTGCACACCTCTAGAGGTGGTGCTCCTCTGTCCAGAGTGTCCTTCCCCATCCAGGCTGCTTCCCAGGTACTTGTTGTCTTTTTAGATTGAGCTTACAAGGTACAGGAAGCCTTTTCTGAACCTTTTTCTTTCCCTCCTCCAGTAGTCCTGTTCTTTTTATCCTCCATGTCCCCACTTCACCTACTGCATCTTTCTATCACAGCACTAATTATACTTAGTTGCAATAAGTTGTTTTCAAATCTCTGTTCTTCAAAATGGTTACAGGCACATCTCTGAGATATTCCAGGTTTGGTTCCAGACCACCACAATAAAGAGAGTTTTGCAATAAAGTTTGTGGCTGGAATGTTTTGGTTTCTCAGTGCATATAAAAGTTATGTTTGCACTAATAGTGTAGTGTATTAAGTGTGCAATTTTTAGCATTATGTCTAAAAAACTGATGCACATTTTAAAAAAATAGTTAATTGCTAAAGAATGCTAAGCATCATCTGAGCCTTCAGTGAGTGGTAATCTTTTTGCTGGTAGAGGGTCTTGCCTCTGTGTTTATGGCTGTTGACTGACCAGCATGGTGCTTGCCAAAGTTTAGAGCGGCTGTGAGAATTTCTTAACATAAGACAGAAGTGAAGTTTGCTGCATTGATCGGCTCTTCCTTTTACAGCTATCTCTGTAGTATGTGATGATGTTGGATAGCATTTTATCCACAGTAGGACTTTTTTTAAAATTGGAATAAATTTTCTCAAACCCTGCAGCTGCTTTATCAACGAAGTTCATGCAATATTCTCAATGCTTTATGAACATTTTAACAATCTTTACAGCATCTTCAGCAGGAAAAATATGGCGCCGATAGACTTGCTCAAGACAGGTTTCCACAGATCTTTAATCTGTAAGAAGCACAGTATCAGCGAAGTGCAGTAAAATGAGATATGCTTATTTAATAAGCTCTATAAAAACAGGAGTTGTATTATTTGACATTGCATGCTTGGTGCCCAGTACAGTTCCTGAACTACTATGGCAATTCAGAGGAAGTCACTACATCAAAGGACAATCTCTCTCTCGGCAGATGATCTTACGGTCTACCTCACTGAGATGAATGTCTCATGTGGGACCCTCGGTTGCCTTCCTCTTCCTTCTTTCCAGAGAAAAACTGTTATGTCCTCTCATTTTCCTCAGTCCTATTTGAGGAAGAAGGGTCCCTAATTCTTTCCAATGTTGCCTTAACTCCAGTGTTCTGGATCTAAAACGATCCTATTTTTCCTGCACATTGCTCATAAATTATTCCTTCTTAGTCTTCTACTTTTTTGTTTCTTTTCAACTTTTTTTATAGCCTTCAAGTGGGCTTGTCTGTCCATTTAAAACAAACCAAACCTACCTCTCCCAGCCCCTTCCCAATCATCTTGTCTATGGTAGTTTTCTTCTCCATCCTTGACCTTACTCTCTCGTACTTAATTATTTTCTTAATTGCATTTATCAAAATAGTATTATTTTAGTTTTTGGTTAACTAATTTTTTGTACTTGCTACAATGCAAGCTCCATGAGGGCTGAGGTTTCTCCTCAGTGTTTAGCACACTTTATTTAATTTACCAATTAGATAATTTAATACATGGGTAAATGGTGACTAACTAAGTGAATAAATGAAACTGCTGTCATCACTGCCAAACCCCTTTGAATTCTGCACTTTCTGTGCTCTTTCCAAACTATTCTCACTGATTTATTGAAATTATTCTTTCAAAGTTTGCCAATAGCCCCTTCATGTCAAGACTCAATGGCCTTGACATTTCTGTGTCATTTGACAAACCTTCCTTGAAATTCTATAATTGGTTCCAGGGAGAATGCAGGAACTTGATTTTCCCACTACACCTCTGGTCATTCCTTCTCTGTCTGTTTCTCTGGTTCCTCTTACGTCACTGGAATTCTTATTTGTTTTCTGGGAAGCAGTCCCTTTGAGTGCTACACAGCCCATCCAGAGATTTCAACTGCTATTTGTAGGTGAATGGGCTGCAAACTAGTATTCCTATCCTCAGCCTCTTCCTGAGCTCCAGGTTGGCTGCTGTATATTTTAAAATGAGGGTTTTACTGGTAATCCCAAATTTACTATGATTTAATAACAAATCTATAAACTTTCCTCTTCCTAGGTTCCATATTTTAGCCAATAAGCACATAGTCCTCCCATTAACATAGATTTACACCCTGAGGATCAGCTCTGTCTGTTTTCTGTGCCACCTCCCACTAATCATTCACCAGGCCCTGTCAAGTCTCCTACTGCAAGATCTCCACCTATAATCTCCATCCTTTCTTTTCCTTTGTAACCAACCCAGCGTTCACATTACCTCTAAAGCGATCCTTCTGAAATGCCAGTTCTGGTCACATCAAGCCTCTGTTCAAAAAACTTTTAGAAGAGTTAATAAGACCCTATTTGATTTTTGTACCATGACCATAAATTAGTATGATAATTTTATAAAAGTGTATTTTGAAATTCCTTTTATTGTCTGTCAAGTCAGTTTATGAGTTTCTCTACTAAACCTTCACGTCCATCTACAACATAATTCCAAACCAATTTTCCACTTCATTCTTCACTTACTCTGTGTTCTTGCTGAAGAGATTATTCATTAGAAATGCTCATGTATATATATTTTTTGATACATGGTTGAACTGGTATAGCAGGGAATTTGTGGAATAAAGAAATGTTTTAAATTTAATTACTTTAAAGCTTTGGTCTTCAGTAAAGTTTATTTGCACATACATAGCTCAGAAAAATAAACCCAAGGTACATACCTATAGATATATCTTGTATTGGAAACATTAAATTTAAAACTATCCCATAGCCCAACTGAAGTTCCTTAAGATATACTTAACTCCGAGATGGGCAGACTGGCAGCCCCTCAGGGCCTCTGTGCAGGCCATTCTCCACATGTCTGGGAGCCACCACAGCCATGATGATTCCTACATAGCCAATTTGCTATTGGGCCACTGTTTTCCAAAATCAGTAGATTCCAAGATCCAGGATCCAGGATCCAGAGTATGGAAGATGCTTTGCAGTCAATCATTCTACTTTTTCTTGCTATAGATGCCACATCTCAAACAACAAACAGCTTCTTGCACCAGCCAACAATCTGGAATGTTGACCCGATCACTTGCTTTTCTTTTTCTCTTCCCACTCTCCTATAGTCATGCCTCAATTTTCAGGATGCTAGTTTTCTCAGTTATCCAGCGGCCTCTCTTGATCCATATTTGCTCAGCTTTGTCCCCATCACAGAGAGAGCATTCATCACCAAATAGAAAAACAAGCTGTGCTCCTGCTCTTTTCCACTAGCTCTGGGTCTCAGTTGCTTATACCTTCTAATCATAATGTTACCAAAGGAAACAGGACCGTCCATCCCACTGGCCTCCAGTAGACATTTCTTGCTTACTTGGCCATGGGCTATCACATTCCCACTACAAGGGCGAGCATTTGGAATACATTTAAAAACATTTTAAAACAATTTTATTATTTTCATTTTTATTAAACTTATTAGAAAAACAATATATTTTTCTAACTACTACACAATTATTCTATAACTGTACAACTGCAATAGTATAGCCATAAAGAGTCGTGTATTAAATAGGCTGTTCTGGAAACGCTAACAAACTTTAATAATTTTGTTTCTATAAAAATGCACTTCATGTTTCAAACAGCCAAATGTATGCAAACTTTTGGAACATGCAATTGTAGATGCTATGATTTTTAACTTTCTTATATATATTCTAATATATGTATATTATGTATACATAAATATAAATACATTTTTACTTATATACATTATATATTAACATATATGCATATTATCTATACATAAGCATATATAAATATATATTTACATATGGGATATAGGAAAAGGAAAACTATTCATGTGCAAAGTGGTGAAAATTATTCTCTTTAATAATGTTATATTATTTACACAATTAAAAAAATAGCCTTAGCAATAGACAACTGCAAAAAAAAAAAAATCTCTCTAAAGAGAAGAAAAATCTCTCCTCTGCCCATACAATATATTTTTATGTGCTCATAGCATCTCACATATATATACCTTAAGTTATATTGTACATAATTAATTGCTTGTATATCTATTTTTCCAATTAACTGTGAGTTAGTTAGGCTGAGGATTACCTCTTACTAGTTTTTGTGTACTAACTCGAAGAATAGCATGTGGCACAGAGTAGGCATTTGCATTTTGTAAATTATTGAATGAATGAATGAATGAATGAATGAATGAATAGGTAAATTTCTTCATGTGGTCCACATTGGTGGAAGTAACACATTCATATCTAGTCAGTTACAATCAGAATACATGACTATTGCAAAAAAAAACCTTGAATATCATCTATAACATTATAACATCTGAAAACTTGGTCAAAGCAGAAAATAACATCCTTTGAAGTAGGGGTGTGCAAATAATTTATAAGTGAATCTGGAGGAAGTGTGAACAAGAGATTTTTGGCGTTTGTTCCTTTGTTATGTTCCCTGACTTCAGACCTCAGACATTTTCAGTTCCTCAAGGTTTTTTGTTTTTGTTTTTGTTTTGTCCTGTTTTGTTTCCAAATTTTCCCGAAGTCTATTAAGATGATAAAATTCTTTTCTCTTGCCAAGGTTTTAAAAGTTCTTGAACACATATGACTCTGACCATTAGGATTCTCATGGAAATATTATCAATGACTACTGTTTATGTGGGAATAAACTAGAGATTCAGGCTAGAGATGTAGATTGAGACAGGGCTGCATGATCATCATTTAAGGGAATAGATGAGACTCTAAGAGAGGAAGATTTAGGGAAGCAGGAGTAGAGACCAAGGAAAGGACCACTGAAAATGTTCATGATAAAAACAAAACAATTACCAGAGGGTGAGGGGAGAAGAGGGAAGGTAGATGGGGTAAAAGGGATCAAATATGTGGTGACAGAAAGCAATCTAACTATGGGAGGTGAACACACAATATAAATATATATATATATATATATATATATATATATATTTTGCCTTACTGCTAAAATGTACAGCTGAAACCTACTGGATTTTGTTAATCAATGTCACCATAAAAAATAAATGAATTGGGAACAAATGAATGAAATATTATAAACAGAGCAGTGTGGATCATTCTGTTCAGAAGTTCAGAATATCCTACACCTGCTTGATAACAGGAATCACTGGAAACTACAACAGAGATTTCTAGGCTTCTCTCGAATCAGAATCTCTAGGACAGAGCCCTGGAAATTAGTACCTTTAACACATGGCCCCTGGTTATTCTAATAAGCAGGCAAGTTTAGAAAGCATTGAATTTGTTTGCTGTAATTTCCTGATGGGGAATTTAGAATGTAAAATTCACAAATCCTCATACTCATATACCCAAACATACATGTGTGCCTATAGAGGCCCTCCCTCCCTTCCTTCCTTCTTTCCGTTCTTCCTTCCTTCCTTCCTTCCTTCCTTCCTTCCTTCCTTGCTTCCTTGCTTCCTTCCTTTCTTCCTTCCCCCCTTTCTTCCCTCCCTCCCTTTCTTCTACTCCAAAGCCATATTCATGAAATGCGAATGTCTGTGATGAAAATAAGACTCTGCTCATCACTGTGAAGGGAGTTAAACGTTATAGAAATTTCATTGTCGAATGCTACATGTCACTACTTGATATAACTTACAAATTTATGAACTTTTGTAGGTTTTTTGAGTACATTACCTAAATACATAATGAGGCAAGTTTTGTGTCTATGTATGTGTGTGTGTGTGTGTGTGTGTGTTTATTTGCTTTTTTAACACTCATTGAATGAATTCAGATAGTCAAGCTGAGTTATTTAGTTCCTTAAGAAAGTCCCTAATCCCCCTTTCACTTGGAAATTTTGAATCTGAATAGGCCAAGTATTTTATATAAGATATACTCTTTCTAGAAAATTATTTGCATGACTTCTTACACTTTTTCAATCTGTGCATTCAATGTATTGAGACCAAAGCACATCTGGGAAATTTTTGGCTCAAATTAACTAAGTTTGGACCTCTAATGATTTTCTGACCATTACCATTTTAACTTATCCCAATCAATCTTTTACTCTTTGAGAGTGAAGTTTCTGGGTTGAAAATAAGTATGTTTTATTTTTCCTTAATGCGCACACATTGTATTTATTGTAATATTAATAAATGAATATGTCTCTACCTGAAATAGATTATAAAAATAAATATGTAATCACAAATGGAAGTCTATAGTGAGAAAGTATGTTTAACTTGGACTGTATGATACTTCACATGTCAGAGCCCTCTTATTTATTTATTCTGAGGACAGAGCAAAGCACTTAGCAAGTAGTAGTACCAAATAACCCTGTTAATAAATATTAAAAAGTTTGTGAATATAGTTTGAACTCCTCCACTGGATAGTAAGCTTCTTAAAGAAAAACCTTGTGTTACTAACTCCCCAATACATGTCAATGCAAGGTGATACATTATAGGTATTTGTAAATGCTGATCAGACTTGAATTTGAATAAGGAATGCCTAAGCGTGATTGCTTTCTCTGTGTCTAATCCCAAAAAGTAGGGTAATTGGTCCTTACGTAAGATAATTCGATCATCTCTTTCTTCCTCTCTAATATAGTTTATTGGTAAAAAGGAATAATAACAAAAATATTTGTTTAATAAGCTTTTCATAAACTTAATCCATTTGTTATGAAGCTTTTGTCTATCTCACTTGCATCGTTTCCTAATACGGTAAATAGTGAGTTGCAGAGAGAGTTTTCTTGGTTTGGTTTTAGTATTAGTTAATACTTCTAAAATGTCCCCTTTTCACTGCCAGAAGTTCCTCATTTCTTGTTGGGAGCCATAGTTATTGAGGAGGGGGAGTTTCTTTAAGGCTAGTAACACTTTGGAATCCCCAGGGATGGTCCATGACAAAAAAGATTAGAATTCTGAAATGATACCCTTCAAACCACAACTAGTCAATCATTTGAGTCATAGTCATCAACCAGGTCAGCCTGAACACAAGAAGGGAAAAAAAAGATGAAATCCTCATAAAAGTACAGTGTACTCAGGAGAAAATTACTCAGTCATACTAGAATTTTCAGATCCAAACTATCAAAGTATTTCTAAACTTAAAATTCCAAAGAGGCTGCCATATCAAGTATCTGCCAGAAACTTTCCTGTACTATACTATTATTTTAAAATATATTTCGTTGGACACATTCTTTTAATCGGTTTATAACGTCTTCCTTAGTGTTCTTCAAAAGAGATTTTTGTCAACATCCTAAGCTTCAAGTTAATTAAGTTACTTTTTAAAGATGTCTACGTGTCCAATGTAATATAAAAAATTGAATTTATTTGAAAAACATAAGCCATCAAACTATTTGTCAGAGGTTATGTGAGTGATACGTCTGAATGGACGTACAAATCACTACCATGAACGTTAGTCATTAAAGAGTTTCTAGAAGGGGATCTCATGTTATCATAGAGAGCAATAAAAACTGAGGAATAATTAATTAAATAATTTTCCTTTCATAAATAACTTAGGAATTATTGTTCATGAAAACAGCTGAGTATGTCTGGTATTACTGAGAAGGGCCTTCTCTCCATTCTGCACTGAGGCCCTGTCTCAGCATGTACAATTTGCTTAACCATGATGTGTCCAGTGTTAGCTGCCATCACTACCACTTGTGTTCGACTTAGCTTTCATTTTTTTTTTTTTGTATTATCTTTTGCTCTCACAAGCAAAAGTCCTCATCATGTAAGGAATATGGTATAATATGTGGAATTCAAGTTTTGTGAGCCTGGATTTATATGCCAGCTCTGTAGCTTCCTGGCCTTCCCTTTCCAACCCCTTCTCACATGGTCATCCTCATCTCTCAAATGCAAGTAGTAAGACTTACCTTCTAGAGCTGTAAAGGGTAGGTGGGAAAACATATTGCTAAGTTCTCAGCAAAATGTTGGCACGTAGTAAACTAATAAATATTAATGTCCTAGGAGGATAAGTCAGGGAGGGTCCGCCGAAGACCCAGTGTGAAGTCCCGGCTCCAGCATTCACAAGCTATCCGCTTTGGGATTTCTCCTGACCACCCCATCTCTCTCAGCCTCAGTATTCTCATTTGTAAAATGGACAAAATATTTCTTATCCTTCCCCACTGAGTTAAGTGTCTTAAAGGAATCAATTTTAGAAAAATTACTTTATAAAAACTATAAGATAGTAAAGTGTTGTTAATATGATTACAAGGGTTTTGGAAGTTAGTTTTCTTCCTGTTGGGAGTAGTTATTTTTTTTTTTTTAACAGGAGTTCAATGGTTTTTCTTTCTGTTGAAGGTTGTGGCACTTTTTTTTCCCCTGAATGACTCATATAACATTTGTTATGAGCTATCTTTCAGGTTGCTTTTCTTTCTTTCTTTCTTTCTTTCTTTCTTTCTTTCTTTCTTTCTTTCTTTCTTTCTTTCTTTCTTTCTTTCTTTCTTTCTTTCTTTCTTTCTTTCTTTCTTTTCTTTCTTCCTTCCTTCCTTCCTTCCTTCCTTCCTTCCTTCCTTCCTTCCTTCCTTCCTTCCTTCCTTCCTTCCTTCCTTCCTTCCTTCCTTTTTCTGTTTCCTCAATTCTGTTCCAATTGCTTCAAGAGCAAGGATTCAATGTTAAACCTGTGGGCCGCAATGCTCAGAGGCTGAGGGGACATACTCTCCGGGGCATAGCACCAAGAATGGAAAAGGGACAGGGCTGAAGAATGGAGCAGACCTGGTCTTCTGAGACAAGAGGACAGAAAAACAAGAACCTTGGTGATATGCAGAAATTCTGAGATAAAGAGGAACTCTGAAGAGCTTTCATTGACTTGCTTGATCTTAATAAGAAAGAAAAAGTCCATGAGATGAGTGACAGCCAGAGGGAGGTCCTGGGATCTTCAAAGGGTAAATACCAAATTCAAAGTATTCCACACATCTTTCTCCCTGTGTGATGAACAAAGACTATGTCCTATTAATTTTTAAAAATCCCAGTTCCTATCATAATAGCTGGCATATAGTTGACACTAAAAGAAATGTTTCTTGACTCTGAAATGAGTAGAAAATAATACAATTATTATTTTGTTATATTACATAATAATAACAGCACATATAATATAACATACACAATATAATAATAATAAAAACAGCAATTATTAGGTATTTATGACATCATATGTTTAGAACCTTATGTCCATTATTTTATTTAATACTCAGAGTAGCCTTATTAGCTAGTTGCTAATGATTATCTCTATTTTAGAGATGATAAAACTGAAGTTTTGGAAAGAGGTTCTGAGATACTGCTGTGGGTCACAGGTAGTAAGTAAGAAAAATAAAATAATTATAGGGGAGAGTTGAGGGTCCAACTGAGGACAAACCACATGAGTTTGAGATAAACTGTCAGTACAATTATTGTGTTTGCCTCAGCAATGTTCTGCAGTGGAGCAGATGGTTGAGTTTTCCAAACCTTAGAATCCTGTGGTTAAGCAGACAAGTGGATAAATGGATATAAGAAGAACTGAGATGTGTTCTTCAGCCTGGTGGTGATGAGTAATTGTCATTGGCTCTTGAGTATTTGAGGGTGTGCTTTACCCCACCCTCTTAGCAAAACTACTTGGCTTCTGGCCTGTGTGATCTTAACTTCATTTGGGTGATACTGGTTAAGAGGATTCAGGAGGGGCTACATGGTGGCTGATGAACTTGACCACCTATTCAGCCTATGTTTTGCACTATGCAGATATTTGCTGACTAATAGGTGTAGAGGGTAGAGGAGGAGAGAGGAATCCTCACCAAGCAAAAAACTGGGTAGAGTTGCTTGGGTCATTCATTAAAAACCATCACATTGTCGACCTCTCATAAAACCAGGGCAGAAAAAATGCACTAGCCATGAAGGGAAAGCTTGCTCCATTTTACCAAAGCTAGGTCTGCTTAGAGAAAGGTAAGAGGGCTTGCATGATCTTTCTTATACAGGGATGGGGAGCCAGGTGGGTAGGACTTAAATTGTTGAGTTATGAAGAAATAGATACCATTATTTTAATTACTTTGAACAAGGAAATATTTGGTGCTATATCAACCTAGCACCTAAGGTATTTTTGCATTCTGTTTGTCAAAGCAACTTGTACAGATTGTGCTATTATTACTTAAGTTTAGATCCGAACAATGAAACGTATTGAAAAAAGAAAAGCAGAAAAGGTAGTAATAAGGTTCGAACTGGTGTCAACTAAGGATCGGGTAAAAGAGTTGGCCATGTTTGTCTGGGTGGGAAGGCCCTGGCATAGGTACTTACTCTCAGTCCAGGTTTCACGTTGTATTTATCTGCAACATTTTTAAAAGTTCACCTACCTGGTCCTATCCAAAGAGATATTGAATTATTGATTCGGAATACAATTTGGACAGCTGCATTTTTAAAAGCTCCTCAGGTGATCCTGAGTTGAGAACCATTGTTTAGAGGGCAGCAGGCCTGATTTGAAATGAACAGCACCTTTTGTGGGAAAGGAACTAGGTCTCCTCTTTCTACCACCAAAAAAATAACTAGTGATAATAAGTGATGGGGAGGCAGGTTTGGGCCCAAAGGGAGGAAGAATGTTCGAAAGCATTGAGCTGAGCTGAAAATGAACATGGCTTAGTGGTAAAAAAAAAAAAAAAAAAAAAAAAAAAAAAAAGCTTTGACCACTGGAGATGATCAGGAGAAGGTAGACGACAATTGATTGGGAAGGTTGAACAAAGCTAGTGATTGCACAACTGTTCCAGGAGGACCAGAAGCATCCATAAGGCCCCTCACCCTTCATTCAGAGCAGCTCTGATTTCTCTCTTTTTCAATATTGGGTTTTTCAATATTTCCTTTGAAGAAAGCAATCTGCTCAAAAGAAAGTTTTAAAACCACTTAACTAGTCGACCTGTATAGCTATAACAACTCTAAAATTCCATAGTATTAAATGCCATTTGATGTCTTCTAAGAAATTAGGCTAGCAATTGTTCCATTCTTTCAAAGTCTGAAGGGAAAGGAAGGAGAGCATGAGATACATGAAAAGCGTGAGTAGAAGAGGAAAGGCTTATCTTAGCTAAGGGCCAGATGCAAGAGGCTGCAACCCTGTCTAGGCTTGGAATTATCTGGAAGCTTTTAAACAAAACTTCCCCTCAAAACCAATCAAATCAGAATATCTGGGAATGGTTGGCAATAGGTACTCACAAAAGGCAGCAAGGCTGAGAGCCACTGCTTAATGGCTGAGCTGTGAGAAATGTTCATTTGTATACATCGAGACCAAATATGTTAGACAACCTATATGACACAATAGTTTTTAAACTTCAGGTGCTTCAGAATCACCTGGAAGACTTGTTCAAACACAGATTGCTGGGCCCCATCTCTGGAGTTTCTGATTGAGAAGGTCTGTGACCAGGCCAAAAATGTGCATTTTTATTAAGTTCCAGGTGATGCCAATATCGATGATCTGGGGACCATGCTTTGAAAACCATTGCCCTGACAAAAGAGATTTCCTTCGGACATGACAAAGAACCTCCTAACAGCAGTAAGTCCATTCACAGCACACACCCTTGATATGACGTGATAGGGGCACTTTACTTGTGTGGTCTTCCCGGCAGAAATATATTAACCTAGTCTGAGCATGAGAGAAACTTCAGTTGAGGGACATTGGACATTCTGCATTCTACAACATAGCTGACTTCAAAACTGTCAAGGTGATCAACAACAAGGAAAGTCTGAAAGACTGTCACAGCCAAGAAGAGCCTAAGTAGACATGGCTACTAAATGAATGTGGTGTCCTGGATGGGGTCCTGGGACAGAAAAAAAAAAAAAAGGCAAAAATTGAGAAGTCTGGATTCTACCAGAGCCCATGTTCTAAACAATTAGCCTCTCTTGCTTTCCTGGAAGAGGACACAAGAATTCCCAGTCTTGACTAGCCTGACTGGAAGGTCTCTGCCAACATCTGAACTGGAACTTCTCAGAGACCTCCACAACTGCTTAAGGTCTAGAAAGGGTATGTCCCATCCCTTAGCTGTACCTCTATTCACCGTGCTTTCCACATCACTACCTCCACCATCACCACCAGCAACTGGTAAATATTGATTGAGCCCCTCTTCTGTGCCAGGTACTATGGGTACAAAGATGAAAAAGAGACTGTAGTTCTGCCCTTGGGAACTATGGAGGAGATAGACATCCAAGCAAACAAGCCAACAGAATCCCCGATAGACTCTAAAAGCCAAAAGAAAGAGTCCTCAGAGCCCAGGGGTGCAGGGACCCACCTTGCCTTAGGGAAGAATTCGGAGTGAACCGACTCCCTTCTCTCATTGGGTTTTCCAACTCCTACTTCCTTGGTCTCTTCTACTTACAACTGACCAGCCTAAACCACTGAGAGTTGAAGTTCTCCGTACAAGGCTTTGGGATGTTCAGAAAGGAGGTATTCTGTTCATCCGATAAAGAGTTTATGGATGAATAGAAGCACCAACTCAGCATATGTTTATCTGCCTTTTTCTCCAAGGAATATTCATATCTACACTCTTCCTTCTTCCAGGGCAGGAATCTTCTGTCCCATCTGTAAGCTATTCTGGCAGCCTTGCCCTCTCTTTGTATCCCTGTCTACAGCAATAACAAACAGCTGTTGCTGAGGTGTTGTTGTTGACGTGTTACCTTTCAAAATTCCCTCTTGTCACGGGATAAGCCTCTTCCTGATGACGAATCTTCATTATCTGGACTGACAAGCGTCCCTGTTGCCATAGCGAGCTGATGGCATCAGGTGTGTGTTTTTTTGTTTTTGTTTTTTTGTTTTGTTTTTTTTTTTGCCTGCATCACTCCTGCCTGGGGTGCCACAAGGACAGCAAGGACTTTTCTGAACGTCATGCGTGGCTAGCCTGTGGCAAGCTGTGGCCAGGCTTTTCCTGTAGGTAACACCTAATCAACCAATCAGCTGCAGATAATATCAAGACCTCTGATACGTTAATAGTGACTGACAGGCTTTCACAATTAATAACACAGTGCCCTCTGACAATGAAGTCGTTTTGGGGGAAGAAAACACTCTGGTCACCAGACTTGATTTGCGAAGGCTTGTGTTTGCATAAACATAATCTCGCATCACTGCTTGTCCCCAAGAACTGTTTTGTTCTCAAAGAGTGCGTCTTTGAGCTCATCATCTGATCTCGATTTCCTACATAACAACTTTCTTGGTTTATAGGTCCTCCTTTGGCAAGTGCAGCAAGCACTGCTTCCTGTTTCTAAACTTGCAGACAAGCATTCATACATCTCACAGCTGTCAGTTTTAACCAGATAACAGTGGCACTTTCTTGCTGCTTTTTTATCTTTAGATTCAGTTAAGAGGACTCTGGAAGTAAAGTTGTTTTATTTGATACAGTATTCTTAATTAATTTGGGTTAATTTCCATACGACTCATAATCTAAAAAAAAGAAAGAAAGTAGAAATATATGCCCTTCTTTCTTAAAGTTTAAAATTCAGTGATAACATGACTAAAGACGTGAGATCCCTACCATGCCCCATGCTCCATGCTACATCCCGTGCTCCATGTTACGACCCGTGCTCCATGCTATGTCCCATGCTCCCTGCCATGCACCTGTGGTGCATTTGGATGTCGGGGCTATCCTGGTGAGCAAGGCATTCATGTCTTTACTAATGAATTCAAAACATGGTACCTAATATTTAGCCTCCCTCAGTACCATCACAGCCATTCTCCCATCTGGGATGACCTCTTGTCCCTGATGGAGAGCCACTCCCTAAAACCTCTCCTCTCTCCCAGGAAACCAACTCTAATTGGTTCCTGCCAGATCTTAATCTTCCAAAAGAGGTTTGGATTTTCTTCATTGCTACTTGGAAACACAAAGACTCTCTCGATTTAGATGGGAGACAGTTGCCTAGCAGGTGTTGATAAGCAAATCCTGGATCTGGAGACTTTCATGTCCTGGAGGAGGTAAAGAGTAAAATTATCTTTTTTATTTTTTTGAGTCTTCTCAGATGATAGAACAAAGTAAAATCTATTTTCCATATAACTTATATTTTTATGTAATGGATGTGGCATAATTTGTGAAACCATTGCCCTCAGGATAAAATTTAAATTTCTAAACATGATATACAGGCTGACCCTCATTTGGCTCCTGCCTACCTCTCCTTGCCCTTGTTCCAGCTCTGTTCAACTTTAAGGCTTTTTAGTCAATTTTTCTCTCCAGGTCTTACATATGTGTTCTTTTGCTAGAACACTTTCCCCTTCTACCATCCCTGTCTTCTGATTAACTTTACACATTCTTTCCATTTTAGGTTAAATGTCACTTCCGCTGTTTTGGTTCTCTCTGCCAGGAGCTTCTGCAGCAAATGTTGTAATTATTTGATTAACTGCTCATCTCCTCCCAGGCCATAAGTTCTGCAAGAATAAGGACCATGTCTGTCTTGTGCTTGGCTTCTGTTCTAGGTCAGTGTTTGACACATAATAGGTGCTCAATAAAATGTTTAAATGAGCAGTGGACATTTGGGGTGCTTCCATTTTTTTATAAACAATGCTAAAATTAGCATTTTTTATGCATGATTATTTTTATGCACGATTATTTGTTCATAGTTTGGAATTTTTAAATTACGCTCTGACGACACATTCTTGGAAGTAGGATTAGTAGGTCAAAAGATATAAATATCTTTGAGGCCTCTTGAGAAACAACAGATTTGTTTTCCAGAAAGTTTTATACTCATACCAGCAATGAATGAGATTTCCTGTTTCATTGTAGTCTCATCAGCACTATTAGGAAAAAAATTATTTTTGTTAACTTGATAGTAATAAAGGTTCCCGGTTGCTGTTTCAATTTTGCCTTAGTAAGTAGTGAGGCAGACATATTTCATCTATTTTTTTATTCATTTATATTTTCTCTATTATGAATTGCCTGATGTCCTTTGCCCATTTTTGTTCTGGAATTTTCATGTTTTTCTAATCAATTCTTGTAAGCTCTTCAAGTTTTAAAGATGTTAGATTATTATCCTTATGTGCACTGTATATTCCCCTCTCTATTTAGATGTTTGTGTTTTTGTCTTACGTCCTTCTTAAATTTAATGTTTTCATGTGGTCAGGTCTGTCATCATTCCCTTTGGGATTCCTTATATGACTCTTAAACTTTGAGAGACTTTCACCACCAGTGATTAAACAAATATTTGGCTACTTTTTCTCGGCATGTATATAATAAAATTTCTTTGCCCATGTGTGTGTGTGTGTGTGTGTGTGTGTGTGTGTGTGTGTGCGTGTGTGTGCGCGCGCACATTTATTTGTGCATGTCCTTGGGTCTCAACCACTAGGAATTTAATGGTAGGTGGGAAGAATCTTCTTTGTGGACAGGACTGAGCAATTTCTCAACAAAATCTGTTCATCTTTTCTTTCCTAATGATTTAAAGTGTCTCTTGCCACTAATTTAAAAGCAATATTAATCTAGTTTCAGTGTGTCTTCCTGGAGTGGGCCGGGTTCTTTTTCAACATTCTAGGTTTTAGGGAGAGACGGTGAGGGGGAGGGTAACTGCGTCTGATCTTCCCACTCATTCTCCCTGGCTTTGCCTACTGGGTGTAGCAGTTAAACTTCTCTGTAGCTAAAGTCTGAGGCATCCAGAGAAAGTTGGAGTCAAGATCTGAAACTGGTAGAGGCACAGTGCATTTGCATGAAAACCCACCAGGCTAATTTAGTCATGTTTATAAATGTCTTGTCAGAGCATAGCTTTAGTTTGTCTGGTGTTGGATCTAATAACACAGCTTATGAACAGATGCCCACTAAAAAGCAAGTGCTATGGCAAGAGAAAGAATGAATATCTGTAGCTACTCCTAGAATCAAGAGACTCAGGTCACTATGGTGATGGTCTCTTCTTTTACATAACATCGCACAGTTGTACAAAGTGGGGAATGCCGGTTTTAACTAAGACAAGAGTCCGCAAAATGTTTCCTTTACAGGAAGCCACTAGCCACATACCCAAAAAGATGGGTTAGAGTAGACATCTCTATATTAAGTTAATTTGCCTTCTTTCTTTCTTTTTCTTTTATTCCTTGCTTTCTTGCTTCCTTCCTTTCTTGTCTGTTGGCTTTCGAGTCAGTTACATAGTATCATAGTTCTTGCAAGTTGGTCCCTGAGAAAATCAGTCACAGAATTTCCCAGCTCAAGTTCTGAAGCATTGTCAGTATTCATTTGCTGCATTTTCCATAAATCAAATAGTGGAAACGGAGACGAGTAATTATTTTCATACTTCAAGAAGCCAGAACAATGTGAATGAAAGAATCTTGCTGCTTCAGGAAAGTGTTGTAACTTATATCGAAGTGTTACAGGATTAAAATGGAAGCATTTTAACAGTCTCCTCACGCCCTGCCCCAAAATGTGGATCTGTGTTTTAAAACGAATTAGTTCAATCTTTTTCCTGAATTCAAATGCAGTTTTTTTCCTCTCCTAAGTCTTAGACAAATCTAAGTAACATTCCTTTTATTTCCTAAGTCTATTATAATTTCTGCTCTGGGTGTGTGTTTGGCTGGGGGTAGGGTGCTACAAGTATTTAAAATGTCCCATTGTTTTACTTGCAAATAATAAACAGCAAGTAACAGAGATACCCAACTCACACCAGCTTTAATAATAGAGAACCTGTTACCCAGCTCCTACTCCCCCTTTTCCACCCCCCTTTTATCCTGCTCTTCTCTTCCTCTTTTCCCACAGCATTTATCACCCTCTAACACACTATCATTTTACTCGTTATGCTCATTGTCTATTGTCTCCTTCTTTATAGGACAGGAATATGCTTGTCTGTCTTTTTTTGGTCCCCCTCCTGTCCCCCCCACCCCCCGCTGACTGCTTGTCATTTATTTTTCACTTGGTACAAGGAATACTTGTCTGTTTTATGGATAAATGTCTTCTAAGTGCCTGATATCATATCTGGTGCATAAGTAGTCACTCACTAAATATTTGTTGAACTCAGTTTAATCAACTCATGTCCCTGAAAAGTCCAGGCTTTTGGTGAGGTGAGGTCCTTTGGCTCAGCGATGTCACCCGGGACCCCATTTTTCATTGTTTTTATTGTCTACTTTTTTTTTTCTTAGTGTGGACTCTCTCCTAAGTCTGGCTCCTCTGTGGTCCCCATATGGCTCTAGCTCCAGGGCTTCTTGATCAAATACAATAGGAGGTGCACAGAAACTTCATCTTGCAGTCCCAGCCAAAGTCCTGAGAGTCAGTCTGAACCAAATGGCTTAGGTCACAGTCACCGTGGCCAGGGGCATAGGTGTGCTGATGTTTTAGCCTAAGCCACATGTTTTCTCCCTACCACCAAGATGGAATTGGCCTTTTAGAAATCACACGGCCCCCAAAAAGAAATTGAGGGGTTACTGGAGAGGAGGAAGTGGAGCCTGGATGTTCACACTATTCGACAAGAAGCAAGAATGCATTAAACAACACAGGGTTACTATGAAAAGCAAACTGAATTTGGGAAATCCCCTCCCTGTCCTTCAGAATTTATGTGACTAGAGCTGAAGTTAGACTCGGCGTATGTGGTTATATTGAGATTGGCTTCTCATTTTTTGGCAAATTTGAGATCTCCTAAGCATTGCAGGAATTCTCCAAAAGGATTCAAGAGGGCAAGCTAACAAAAGGCTGACTTTAAGGATTTAAAAAATTGTTGCTTCTTCACTCTTTCCATTGTTATAACTTACTGGAGTTTTAAGAAGAGCAGTCATTTCACCTCTTTTTATTCTTATTCTGCATTGAGTGCACCAGACTCTGGTACTTCCTCATCTTCAGGACTTACTGTCCAAGTGAGATAGCATATAAAGAAGCTCAAGGTTGTGGCCAGTGGCTGTCTCTCATAGCTGCTCCTGGCAAAGCAGAAATCCTTGTCTCCTGGAGAGGACCAGCTCACTGTGATAACTAACTCTTCTCTTTTCCCTTCTTCATCACTATATCTATTAACTAAGTATTCAGTCCAAAGTAATTTGGCCACCCTAATTTTGTAACACAGGGGACAGGTTGCCACAAGTATGTACTGGGAGACGGCGCAATTTCCTAAGTCGTATATCAAGTCAACGTATGTGCAGGAAAATGTAATTCCATCTCCATGATCTCAGTATCCTGTGTTATTTACAACAGCAGAGAAGTTCTCTCATTCTCTAAAACCTCAGCTTACAAAAACAAGATAAGTGATCATTATTGTCAATACTACTGCAGGCTCCTCAGTACAATACCGTTCCTTTTGAGTAGTGTTAACCATCCATGAATTCCTCTGAGGATGTCTGACCACGTACTCTTGCTGGACCTAGTCCCTTCCTGCCTTGCCAACTCCGACTGGTGCTGACTGCCCCGTTTTAGTTTCTGCTTCAGATATGCTGGCCTTTAAGTTATTGAAATAATCCGAAGCCTTTCCTTCCTTAGGGTCTTAGACTGCCTGGGTTCAAGTTCGGCCTTTGCCATGTACTAGCTGTGTGCCAAGAACAAGCTACTTAAACCTGTCTGTGCTTCACTATACTCACCTGGGAAGTGGGACCAACAACAGTCCTACTTTGAGATTGTGTTAGGATTACAGGGTATAATATGTGTAAAGTTCTTAGAATGTTCTGGCTCATAATCATTTATAATGTTAGCTTATTTCCTCCATCTGTTCCCATTCCCTTGGCCCTCCCCCATCTCCTCACCTTCCTTTTTTACAAATCTGGATTTTTAATGTTGTTATATAAATGCTCACTGCTTCAGAGGCCTTTTCTCACCATTTTATCTAAAGTAGCACCATTATTATCTTCTTTCACACCTCTCTTTTTTTCATCACTGTACCTATCTCAGTTTGCAGTTATACATTCATTTGCTTTAATTCCTTGTTCATTATCTTTTTCCATGAATAAATTAAAATTTCACAGTAGCGGGATCCTTGGCTATTTTATTTACCATTGTATATATTATATGTGTCTGCACAGAGAGAGTAGTCAAAAAATACTTAAGAATGAAAGCCTGAGTCTCCTGAACAGTAGGGGAACTACAAAGGGAAACTGAAATTCTGAATCACCAATAATTCTGTAATATACTAGGGCAGTGGGTTGAACATGGAGGTGGGGGAAGGAGGCATTTCTCCTTCCTAAAGGAGAACACCATGCAACCCAGACATCTCAGTTTTCAAGTCCTCAGCTGCAGGAATAGATGGAAGTGCCAAGTGGGAGACAGTGGCAACCATTAAATGTCCAGAAGAGACTGCAAACTAGCTTGATGGAGGGATCTGGTCCAGCAGGACATGGAAGATACCTTTCTAGGGACTGCCAGGAATATTTGAAAGATAACTTTCAAGGGTTTGAAAGTCCTTTGTCTCTGGAGAGGCTCTGGAAAAAAACAAAGTAACCTGAGTTGGGGTTGTTTTTGTTAACTGTACAGTCAGGTATGACCAGAAGAAACTTGAATTATAGTATTAACATTTTCACAGCCAGGACTCATCTCATGTATAGGGTCCAGAAAGAAAAAATATATTCCAACAAAGGTTCATAACCAAAGTTCAAAACTCTCATATCATCACCCATGTGACCTCCACAGTAGGCTACGACCCTAACTGGCTATAGGAAGTGTTGGTGGGTAAAACGGATCATTTCTATCATACTGAAGGTTTTAAAAATGACATTTTCAGCATTAGCCAACAGTAAGAATATTAAAGAAAATTGTATTATCTGGACAACTGGGAAAGGGGCAAGCTGGTAAATATATTTAGTAAGCTGGAAAGATGTTCACACTGACACTTTTAATGAGAGGGCAGTCATCTGAGAGTCAGAAAGTCACACCTGTGTCCTTTTTACCCCTTCTGAGTTTTATTTTATTTTAACATTGTATTTATTTATTTATTTAACATTTTATTTCTCTCCCTCCCCTCTGGTAACCACTAGTCCATTGTCCATGTCTATGAGTCTCTGTTTGTTTGTCCTGCTTATTTGTTGCTTTTAGGTTTACATTCCACATGTAAGTGATATCATGTGATTTTCAACTTTTTCTGTCTGGCTTATTTCGCTTAGCATGATTATCTCAAGGTCCATCTGTGTTGTCACAAATGGCAGCATTTCATCTCTTCTTATGGTTGAGTAATATTCCATTGTATATATGTACCATAGCTTCTTTAGCCAATCATCTCTGAGTTTCATTTTAAAAACTTATAATAGGAGTGTATGAAATTATGTAAATAGCCCTCCTCTGCCCCTACTGCTCAGCTAATCCTATTCCTTGGGGGTCACCACTATACGAGCATTCTTTCACTCTGTCTATGTACTCTTTCACCTATATATATACCTCCATCAGTTTATATGATGATCTTTTTATTGATAGGCATCCTCTTATCGATAGATTGTTTCCAATGTTTCTTGACTCCAAACAATGTTGCAATGAGAGTATTTGTACCTATACATTTGTGTATATTTTAGGGTATATCTATAGACTAAATTCCTAGATGTATGCATTAAAAATCTATGGGCCCAGTTCTGATTGCATTTTTGCTTTGGAGTGTGGATGAGAGCATCCTAACTCCTTTCAGCTGAGTTTGGGCTAGGTGGTCTTTAATTGCCCTTCTAGCTCTCGCATGGTTTCAGTCTAAGACTCTCAGGCTTCTGTAGACAATGGCTGCTTTAGGCTGACTTTTGTGTTGTGATTTTGTGAATGATTCTTTATTTAGAAGCAAGTCAGAGAGAGAAGCCATTTGTTCCTTAAAAGCAAATGAGCAAATGAAGATGCGGCTGAAGATGAAGATGTATTTTCCATAAATATCAAGAAAGGGTAAAATTGAGCCAAGGTGGACTAAATATCCTTAGCTATCCCAAAAAGATAGAGATAAAAGTGGTGCTTTTACCATGAGCAGAAAACATAGGTGTTCGAACTAAAGGAGTATCTTGATATTTAAAGAGATTAGAACTCTATGTACTGAATGGAGGGCATTGTACCAGGATTGGCACTAATGTAATTCGTAACCTTTGATCCACCATCCTTGCACTGCACCATCAGCTATTTTCATAAGAGAGCATGGCTAAACCTGTCCAATTCATGGCTGGGGATTCTTTCAGGAAAACCCAGGGTGCTGCTGAAGTGTTTCAGGTAGTGACTCAGGTAGTGGAATTCTGCCTTTGAGTCAGGGCAGAATTTTAGCTTTTCCCTGGTTTGGGGGTTTGTTACTGGAGCTAGTTCTCTAAAGTCATATTTAAGGACCTATAAGAACTTCTTAATAACAGTAATGTGGAATTATTGTTTAATGGGTATAGAATTTCAGTTTTGCAAGATGAAAGAATTCTGGAAATGAATGGTGCTAATGGTTGCAAAGTCTGAATGTATTTAATACCAGTAAACTGTACACTTAAAATGGTTAAGATAGTAAATTTTATATTTTTTATATTTTACTACAAATAAAAAAAATGAGGGCAAAACAGAGGCAATGTTTACCTTATTAGATAGTAAGACAGGCTATAAATCCATAATAATTAAACAATGTGGATTTAGAATAAAATTATAAAAAAATACCCATGGAACAGACGAGTTCAGCAGCAGGCCTAAATACACATAGTGATCTAGCATATATTAAGGTAACATTGCAAATAGAAAAAAGAATAGGTTATTCACTAAATGATGCTGATTCATTTAAAATTCATATGGAAAAAATAAGATTAAATTCATGCTCCACATCCTGTAGGGAAAGAAAATCTTTCAGATGTAATAATGATTTAAACATGAAAAATTATGCAAATGTTATCAAATATAGAGAATATCTTTATATTCTTGATGTAGGAAAAGCTTTCTTAAACCATTCACGAAAACCAGATACCATTAGTGTAAACATAAGTAGATAACACTGTATATGATTTAAAACTTCATATGTTGAAATATATTACAAACGAGTTAAGAAGCAAGGCACAGCTTGGAAGATACCTGTAACAAAGATCACACCCAAATTAGTGATAACAATAATATCTAAAAAGTTCTCACGAATCAATGTAAAAGGAAAAAGAATCCTATAAAAAGTGAGGAAAGAACATGAAACAGGCTTTTCACAGATGCAAAATAAAATTGGAATGTTTAAAAAGATATTTGAAGTCTCTAGTAACCAAGTCAATAGAAGTTAAAACATTAATAAACACCATATTTTTCCCATTAAATCAAAATAATGGAAAAAATGTCAATGTTCAGTACTAATGAGGTTAGAAGAAAATAGACCTAAATGAGGCAGAATAAAGTGCAAATGAGTACAACTATGCTGGAGGGCAATTTAGCAAATGAAAACTTTAAAAAACTTTAAACCAGTAATTATACTTGTTGAAATGTACAGATATGCAAAAGTAAACAAAAATATATGTTCAAATATATGCTAGAAACAACCTATGTTTCATTAAATTGGGACTGATTTATGTAAATCGTGACACACCCAAACAAATGTACATTATATTTACATTAACAGGAATAAGAAATATCTATATGTGGATTTTTCACTGACATGAAAAAATTTACCAAGATATATTGTTAGTAGGAAAAAAAACTAATTTCTAAAGCAATGTATGTATGGTCAACTTAGATTTCTAAAAATTTCTGTATATATGTACTATTTTGAAAAAAAGCTAGACAAAAATATATGAAACTTAATATTGGTTAAATCTGGAGGAAAGCATGGTAAGAAAAGAAGGAGGTTGAAGGGAACTATTTATTTTTTAAAAATGTTTTTCATAATGCTTAAAACTTACTCAGAAATGTTGTCAAATATCACTTGTATAATAAATAAACTAATTTTTTAAAGAAGATTTTATACTGATGGATGGTCTCCCAATTATTCTGAGGAGTCCAGAATAATATCTTGAAGATATTATTCTGGGGAGTCCAGAATAATATCTTGAAGAAACAGACAGTTTAGCTTATACTTCTATCAGTTATTCCATTACTTCAAAATAGCTGTGTACTTTGTATGAATAAACAAACTTATCATAATCAATGTAGATTATTTTTATTATATTCTGTGGACATGTTTAAGGTATTTTTTTTCAATTACAGATGACATTCGATATTATTTTATATTAGTTTCAAGTATGCAGCATACATAATTTATCATACATAATTTATGAAGTGAATCCCCACCCCCGATAAGTCTAGTGCCCACCTGGCACCAAACCTAGAAAGTATTCTGCTAAGTGAAATAGGTCAGACAGAGAAAGACAAATACATATGATTTCACTTATATGAAGAATCTAAAGAACAAAACAAACAAAACAAAAACAGAAAGACTCATAGATACAGAGAACAAACCGATAGCTGCTAGATTGGAAGGGAACTGGGGAGCTAAATGAAAAAAAAAAATCTTAACAATATGTTATCTTAAAAAGGCGGTCTCATTTTAATTGAAAATTCCTAAGCTGTTTCCTTAAGATTCCATTTCAAGTTTAGTTGAAGGGGCTGTTATCCATTTCCTTTCTAGGGATAATAAATTCAGCCCTGAGAATGATCACCACGTTTCTATCTGTAATTCAGAAACAACTAAAGAATTCAAACCTTACGAGAGAGGTGTTAGGGTGTTTTACTCGACATAATTGGTAAAGCTTCTTTTTAATAAAAACATAAACATTTCAATTTAATTCAGTAGCACTAGATCCACAATTTCTGTTACTGAAATTTCTTAACTTTTATGAAATGGACATTTAAATAGCACCCATATATCACTAGACCTTATGGGAAGAAATACAGAAAATTGAAATCATTTACTTAAACGAGACATGTAAACATAAGCACAGATCAGAATTTTTCTAAAATAGGATGCCGAGAGTAACTTCCATGAATGTTCTAAAGATACATCCTTGATCTGCATACATGCTTTTCTCTTTCAGGCTTCAAGGTGCTGATTTAAGATGTTAAAGGCTACATTTTTAGCCCCCAACATGATATTATAAAGCTAATCGATGGCTATGTCCTTTCTAGAACCCTCAAATGACCTGTAAATTGGTATATTGAGTATGAATTATAAAATTTTTATTTCAGCCAATTTCTTATCCCACTGCTGATAACTTTATTAGCACATAGCATGGCATGTGTAGTGTTCTTTGGTTCTGTGGCTAAGACAGCAAATTACCCCAATATTTAGCTTCCTCCTTCCTCAGTGATGGACATTTGTCTAAATCTATGGCTATGCAGAAAAAGACTGCATTTCTTAGCCTCTCCTGCAGCTAGGTGTGTCTGAGTAATGAACTTCTGACTAATAGGATATAAGAGGAAGTATCATGTGGGTGGTAGCTTCTATGAACTTTCCTTACCAGATAGAAGACATTTGCACTCCAAGCCCCCTAGTCTTCTTCTTTCCCATGTCTTGCTACTTGTGTGTCTGATGGTGGAAACTGCCTCTTGGGTCAGTACTTTTGGACCATAGCTTTAGGACAGAAGAAGAGAGAGATGGAAGGAACTTGGGTCTCTGACAAATTTGGAGATGAGAGCTGCCATATCAGACCTAGGGTCCTACCTCTAGACCTTTATATGAGGAAACTTAACTTCTATCTTTTAAAAAAAACACTGTTAGTATAAAAAACTTATAGCATATTCCCATGAACTCATCACCTATTCCTTCGGTGGACTTTAGCTTGATTTCCCTTGATTAATACAAAAATAAATAAATAAAAGGAACAAATTTTTTTTTCTGAAATCAATATCAGGCTATATGATCTAATGCATAATCCAACAAATGGACAAGAATATTTCAAATTGAGATGACACTGAAAAAAAAAATCCAGAATGTAGGCTTGACACCTGTACATTACATAGATGTCAATATCTGGGGTGGTGGAGTTTTGATTAGAATAGTTATATGTAACTTAATCATTTGTGATGGTGAAATAAGTAGAATAATGATTGAGCACTCTAATGTGAAAAGATAATAAATATTTCCTTAGCTTTACTATGTCAGCGTCACTGACTCTCCTGACTTTAAGTTTCAAAGGGCTTTAGCTGAGCAGTTTCTCTCTGGCCCCCACCAACCATACTTCTTGTTAGGGTCTGTACATGAGGGCATATGTCCACTCTTGAACTCCCTACCTCTAATTTACCTATCTTTTTTTCTTTTCAAAATTATTTTCATACCAACTATCTTTGGGGAAAGAAAAAACAAAAACAAAACAACAAATGAAACCAAGGCAATATTCTGGCACTGTTGAGCCATATCTTTGTATAAATCAGCGGTGATGATAATGTTACTGGATTGTTGTGTCACTGTTATGTTGGGAAAAGTGCATTTTAGATTTATTTACATATGCTGAGTACATCAAAATTATATTTTGTCAGCTTTTTTCAAAAGCATCAGATGAGATAGTTTAAATGCCATTGATCTTGTATTCTCTGCTAACAAGGACTTTAACCTTCCCTCAAGTAACTAAATGATATACGAGATATTTACAGAAGGCAGAGATGGTCCCAAAACTCCTCTAAATTCCCATAGGTTGCTAACTTTTGAGCCCCCAACTTCCCCATGATTTTGCTTCAGTGGTTTCCCTAATACAGGAAGTTTCCTTATTTGTATTTCCCATCCACTCTATCTACCCTCATAACTCCTTTCCTGTAATTTTGAAAGTTTTAAACTCTACTTGCATCATTTTGAATTCCAGAACTATCACTTCTGTCATTACCATTTGCCTCACTGAAGACATCCCCGAAATGTGGCTCTAAGGAAGGACCCCTTGGGAGAAAGGGGTTGCCCAGATAAATGATTCATTCACTACAGAGATGGATTTTTCCAAACGTCATTTTCATTCTGCAAAGTAGGAAACTGGGTTTCCTTTCTTTTGAAGCATCATCACAAAGCTAGAAACTGGAGAGCAAAATTTATAGCTATGAGGTTTTAGATAAACAGGGAGAAAAGTTATCGCACTGAGGTGGTCTGATAGTTCGCATATATCATTTTCTTTCCCTGGTTGCTGAAGATGCAGACGCAGCCTCACTAATGTGCAGCAGTGATGTGACTCATGGTCAGCTGACAGAACAGGAAGTCACCTCAAGCTGCACTGACAGACGGGAAAGTCCAAAGTAGATTAAACGTACTTTTTAAGAAAGGAAATAATACACTTTATAGCTGACGGCTGTGTCACAAGGTTAGAAAGCCCAATTGCACTTGATAGTTCTATACAAGGCAGTAGCCTGGGAATGTATTGATTTAGTATAAATAGTCATTACTATAATATTTGCAAGCTACTCATGTATGTTTTAGTCATTAAATACAGAACAGCACTCCTGTTGGAAGAATGAAATCACCCAGTTTTCACTGGTCTGGATTAAATAATAAATTAATTGCTGGGGTGGTCCTAAGCAAAATTGTGAAGCAGGACATCTTCCCTGTTTTTTAGAGTTCTCTCATACTGGAGTTCAGTGATCTCATGGGATCATTTTTCTCTCGAAGGACAGGACATAAACTTTTTCAGTAAATCAACAAATCCATAAATATATGCAGACCTTTGGCCAAATTACTCTGCAAGGGAGTGTGGGAAAACTGAATAGGAAAACATTTTTGAGGAGCTCCATCTAGTTGAGGGCTACAAGATGGAAACATATTGAAAGGTTAGTAACAGCAAGAGAGTTGTTTCAAGGACGAATATGATGGATCATCAGATGGCGATGTCAGGAGGGCTTGCTGTAGGTGTTGAGAGGAAGGAGAGGTCAGTCAGGGAAGTGTGTGTGCAAACGGTGCATCTGGGACTATGCTCCGCCGTGAAGCAGACAGAGTCTATGAAAAAGTGGCAAAGATCAAATCAATTATTCCAGAAATAGCAGTAGTCGAGGTAGATATTTGAGTAGGATGGTGGTGCAGGTACAAGAACCTGAGTTAGTCCTGGTTCCCTGTTGGACAGAGGAACCTCTATTGCCTCCTTTGTAGAATAGGTGTAATAAATGCCCTACCTGCTTTCTAGATTAAATGAAATAGTATGAATCACAGTGTAAACTGTAACCCACATAATAAACTTAAATTATTGTTAGTGGTGATATAACATGATTTTAAGAATATAATTTTGCATATAGAGATACTGCTTAACTTTAAAGGCTAAAGTTAAAGTAATTTAAACATCCATACATAGATTATGAAGAAGAGGTGGGGGGGTGGTTAAATGTAAATATGAAACCGCAACATGCAGGTGACCAGCAAGTACAGATGCATAATCTTGGTTAGAAGCAAGAAGAAGAAATTTGTTCTTTAATATTGTAACTAATACAGGTATTACCTTCCTTAGGATCTTTCTGTTTTCCCTAGCAGTGAGGCTGGTTTGCTCATAATGTTCCTAATGAACATTACATTTTTAATCTGGACTTATAGAGCTTGGTACATAGTAAGAACTCAACGTATACTTTAATAAGGTTTTTTAGATTTAAGATGCAGTCTGGTAACCATTGCTTCTAACTTGAGGAGTAGGAAAGCATTTTTTTTTCTCTCTTAACCTAGATGGAGAAGTGCTTGATCTATTTGTTGTGGGACCAAAATTCACACAATGTGAATTAGACGTGCATAAATAATAAAGTGTGTCTTTATTGTCTTCATTCAGTCATATTGCTCAGAGCCCCTGTTTGTATTTATGACAGAATGGACATCCTTTTCTTTGACAAATTCCATTCTCTTCATACTAAAAAAGTTACTTTGGGGCAAATATTGAGTTTATTCAAAGTTCAAACCCTCTTTCAGGGCAGTTTCTCCCCTCTCAAGAGTTTTCCTCTCTCTCTTCTCTTGTTCTGTGTGCCAGGCAGAATGTGGAGGACCTCTGTCCCCAGGTTGTCCTCTGCAGCCCCAAGACTTCTGAGAAGCCAGCTCCCTGGCTCTGCTGTTCCTAGAAGGTGATTGGCCCCATGCACCTTGGGTATGTGTCGGTGTCCCCTGCTGATGCCCAGGGGTCTGCTCACACTGTCTCCACAGATCCCTTTGGCACTTGTATCCTCTCTTCTACTCCAACCCATCCTTTCCTTACCATCTTAGTACCATGTGAGAACCTGCAGGGCTGCCCCAGTCTCCCTCCCCTAGGTCGTGATTGCTGACAGTCTATAAGAGGCTGGCTGTTTTCCCAGCTCACACCCATGTTCAGATTCCTTCAACCTACCTGATCGCCCCTATGCTCAGGTCTGGCCCTGGTCTTTTTCCCTTCCCTCTCATTCGGCTCCTTTCCATAGCCCAGAGAGGCCGACGTGGAAATTTAGCAAATTAGTCCCTGGGACCACCTGTCTCTTCCTTCTGCCCTAGAACCAGTGCTCCAACAGCCAGCATATCAGACCACACAGGTTTCCTTTTGAAACTTTTTTCTCAGCAAGGCCCAGCATGTGCACAACAGGAGTGTTTGTTTTCAGACTTTTATCCAGTTATCATCTTTTAAGACCCATTTTTAAACAAAGTGCAGTCATGACTCTCATTCTTATCCAATTCTGTTCATGGGTGCAATAGGTAGTGACCTCCACTACAGTTAGGAAAAGGAGTCATCAGAAACAAAAAGATATTGACTTAATGTCTCAAAAATGTTACCCCTGTTATAGATGTTTAAAGTATTTTGGTAATTGTGACACCACGGTGAAGTGGGTAATGGTGACATCAATTCCCTAATTGGGAGGGGCTCGATCATTATTCCAAACATGGAAGAAGTAGACTTTGTTTTCACAACTGGTTCCCAAACATGCTACATGTAAACCATTCAGTATATAGATTAATGGGGTAGTAATAAAGGTAGAATGTCAAGGGCCTCAAACAGTGGAAAACCCTAGAAAGGGAGTGAAGTGGGCTTTGTCAGAATAGTGCACCACAGTTGGAAGCCAAAAGTGAATGGATCTACCTGGGGTCGGAGAGGAAAGAGCTTTCACCCTCAGAGACCAGATCCGAACCTAAAGGTTTCTGAGGCAGCAGGGTGGAAAAACTGGGCCACGTACGATGAAAGAGCAAGTCCCGAGGTCCAGCCCTGGAGGGAAGGGTGGGAAGCAGGACAAAGAGGGCCATATGTATTTCGAACCAGAAAGCTTGTTGGCAACCTGTCCAATTCAGAAAAATGTATTTTTCCTCTGACTTATTACATTCCTACTGTTTTTTTCACCCTTTGCTTTTGGTGTTCGTGACCTTTGTTTTCTAGAAGCCACTGGTGAACATTCAAAGAGACGCAGGAGTCTCATGGTCTTCAGTTATTTCTGACGGCAATTACCATTTTTGTTTAGGATCCCACAGAGATTTGGATAGAGATGTGGAAAACCTGAGCGGGTTAAGTTAGGGTTCAGCAACGGTGGACACTGTTATCCTGCCCACTTGGATGACTCATTGCAAGCCATTTTAACACAAATTGTACATGTACTACATAAGATCTATACATTTTTCCATCAGAAAGTGCTTACCGGCACGGTACTGGTAAACATGACTAATATTTGGTTCTGCAAAGTGAACCAGATGTTAGATAGAGAGCAATTATTTTACTTACAATGTACTTACAATGTACTAATAATATAGGGGAAGATATTTTAGGTTTAAAGTTTAGGGTTTGAAAATCTTTGGTACTTAATTACAAGGAATTAATCTAAGGTCTACCCTGTTCAATACAATAGACACTGGCCACATGTGGCTTCCTAAATTTAAACTAATTTAAATTAAATTAAATTAACATTTTTGTTCCTCAATCACACTAGTGCTCAATAGCCATATGTGATCAGTGGGGCATTATGGTAGAAGACAGAACAAATATAGATAGACAATTTAAATCATCACAGAGAATTTAATTGGACAATGCTAGGAAAGATTTTGTTGCAACTGTGTGTCTAGAGAGAAACAATGGTCCGGGACATTTTTATTGTTGTTCCTGTTTTTTAATAAAATTATTGGAGACTGAGACTAAAAGAAGAGAAAAACAAACAAATAAACAAACAAGCAAACAAACAAACAATGTCATCTTCCCCAGAAATGTAGCACAACTACTTTCTTCATTCTAATTTAATTATGTTGGGTGGCATTGTGAATTTGGAAACTGAAAAGGAAACTTGGAAAAATTAGTTGTATTTCAACACTAGCAGCCACGAGCTGGCTTTTTACATGCTTGGCTAAGCTAATGTCCTGACCACAGCAGACAGCATGGTCTTTGGGGACAGCTACATCTTTAGCCAGTCCCACTTGGGTTCAAGATTATGGAAGCAAACTGTCAGTGGTTTTATTCTTCTGACCCTGTTCAAATTTTTGAAGCCAAATTGTGAGGGCAGGAGTTAGGTGATATGGTGGAAACTTTCAGAAAGAAATAAAGGAGCTGGAGATCAGCCAGCAGTGAGTGTGGTACCATGTCCAGTCAGGCCCAGGTATTAGCATTGCACTGGTAGATGTAATTACTAGAGCAGTGAGCCTAAGGTGTCCATCTAGGGCAGTGAGCCTAAGGTGGTGGTCCTGGTTGCTGAACAGTTTGGTAAGGAGATAAAGGAATTCTTTGAGGGCTTGTGGACCAGAGGTCTCAGAGGCTAAGGCTTTAGGCCAGAAGCAGATGGCCCATACTTCAGCCATAGGTGATGATGCGATGTAATAGGTTGGGTTGGAGCATAGCCCTCGGGGATTAGGCCAGATAAAGAATAAAAAGAATTTAACGCAGTGTTTGGCATATAGTTTATGTTAGTTACCATAAAAATAAGAATAAGTTCAATTATTGTATGACCATTAAAATGGTCACAAATAATTTTTTATCTTAGAAGAAAATACTATATTGTTACATTTGTAAAGAAAGGATGCAAAATGTATATCTTTAATATTACACATGGCAAAAAAAAAAGACTGTAAAGCAACATACTATAGTATTTACAATGTATCTCTAAGAGGTGAAATTATCATCATGAATCTATCAAAATATATCTACCCATTTTTTTTTGTGGATGGACATGGAGTGTATCCAGTTTGGAGCTATTATGAATAATGCTGCTATGAGCATTCCTGCTTCATGTCTTTTTGTCTACAAGTGCATACTTTTCTGTGGGGTTTGAACTTAGAATTAGAATATCTGGGTCTTGTAGTATAATATATATGTTCTGCTGTTTTATTAATAATGCCAAACTGTTTTCCAAAATGATTGCATGAATTTACACACTCACCAGCAGCTTATGAGAGTTCCCATTGTTGCACATTTTAATGCACACTTGGCATTATCAGTTATTTCAATCTGGGCTGGTGTGTAGTGGTATCTAAGGATGGTTTATTGTATTATCCTGTTGACTAATGAGGTTGAGCCCCTTTTCATATGTTGACTGGCCTTTTGTGAGTAACTGTTGAAGTCTCTCCCCCATTTTCTCATGTACTACTTTTATAATCATAAAAATTGTCATTCAAACAAACAAAAAGAGGATTAAGTCATTTTCTGCCCTGCCCTTAACCTCAAGCAATCTAACTGAGGGGTAACATCTTAACCAGATCTCCAGAATGGGACCACAAACTTTCAGTAGCAACTGTTTTATCTCCTCCTTTCTGGAGGTGCTTATAATTTTATACATTGTTTATTGTTATTTACTGTGCTTCTCCTGTCTTCTACCAGATTGTTAAATCTCAAATAGTGGCAACTTTTCTGAATTCTCTTGCATGATATACCTAACAGTGTACACTGCACACAAATAAAAGGTTTTTTTGATGAACAGAAATGCATGGCTTTGAATCATATTTTGTAGAATCTAAGCATTGGAACACAAAATTCAAATAATCTAGTCTACCCTTTCATTTCAAAGGTGCTAAAATTGAAGTCCAGAGACCTAGGTCTGAGAATAAATGAGTTATGGGGTAAGACAAGTACCTTTATTTCTAGTCCATCCCCATAGCCCTTATACCATGCTATACTCTAAGAAATGAGAAGATAAGCAATGAATTATAGGTGTGACTGCCCCTAAATTAACACCACAGAAGCTATTTCTACTAAATAATTTATAAACTTAGAATAAAATTATTCCAGAGAGGAGACACTTTAACTGTGCCTATACACACACACACACACACACACACACACACACACACACACACACACACACAGCGGTATTGAAACTTATACACTGTCAGTTTTTGTTATTGTGTTTTTCTGTGTGATGCAGTTTGGGTGCAAAAATGTTTTAGGATCATTATCTTAGAAGAAATGTGTCATTGTGACAAAAATGTAAGTACAGAGATAATAGATTGAAAATTGTTAGAAAATGGCAAACATTGCAGAGAAGATTGTGTGAATTTCCAGATATTAGGAAATGTTCTAAAAGGCAAAGAGTAAATCATACAAATTGAAAAAATGGTACATATGCGCAGTCCTTGATAATCAGTAATAAAGTGGATAAGGAACTGATGAAATGTAAATGTATATATTGGGTTTAGTCAAGCGCAGCAAATGCGTGCTTCAGCTATATTCTTGAGTTCGTGCCTAAGATCCAATGACATTTCCCCCACTAAAATATAGCAAATGAAGCAAGAAGTGAAGGATCTCACAGCCACACCAAGAAGCCATCCCCTAGAGTACCCTGAAAACCATTCAGACTCCAGCAGGCCTTGCCTCCTGCCTGGATAAGGAAGTGAAAGATTTAGCAAAACATTCCTGGAGCCCACTGGAGGGGATCAGAACATGGCACCCCCAAAATGCCACTTTGACATAATGATTATTTTGAGTTCAAGGCAACTGAGAAATAGCGGATGTTAGAAGACCTCTCCACCCTCGTCCTTTCACTCCAAAAGCCAGACATAAATTTTCCATGAGAAAGATGCTCTCCCAGTACCAGAAAGAAGAGAACATTCTTATCACTGGAGATGGAGAGTCAATGATGAGTCCAATCTGCACAAACAAATCTTGCTAGAATAACCTTATCTTCCATTAGTTTTCCTCACATATTTTCTAGTCACTTTCCTATAAATTTACTATCCCTAAAAGCCCAAATGCCTTTCTTTTGTCCAGTCACTTCTCCACAATTTATTGCCCTTTGTTAAAATGGTATATCAGCCCCCAAGTCTAACTGCTCCTCTGGGGGTTTTTGTTTCTTTGCTATAAATTACCCCTCCCATGTCACATAAAAATATTAGCATCAGATAATATTGTATCTGTTTCTCTTGTAAATCTGTCTTTTGTCATGTAAGAGAGGAAAACTTCTGTAGTTTATTTGGGTCTCTGGCTGAACCTAAGAATTAAACCGACATAAGACAAATTAACAGGAAAAGAGTATACACATCTTATTAAATTTCATACATATGTGGAAACTTTCATAAGAGAATAAAGACTCAAAGAAGTTACCAAAACAGGAAGCTTTTATACTTTTGAGACAAAAAAAAACCCCGATAAATTTGTAAAAACTTAACATGACAAAGGGGTTTGGGATAGGGGAGTAAATGGAGAAGGATTGAGGAAGGTAAGGGTTGTTCAACAAGGTTTGTTGGTACAGATTTCTCATTCCCCAATTCTCCATCTCTGGCAATAAGAATGGCTTTCTTATTTCTGAAAGAGTAGCGTTCACATGGGAGTTTTATCTTCTTTTAGGAAGAGGAAGGAGTACCAGAGTGTTCTTTTGTAGCTGCTGTTTCTTAAGTACCTATAATTCAAAATAAGCAGTATGCCCAAGAGCATGTGTTGGGATGACATATTCTCATTTCCTTCAGCCAGTTTAATTCACAGCCATCAGGAGACTTAACAGGGTAGAAGAAAAGCTTTTCTCCCCTATACCTCCAGGAACTTTGTTTTTGAAGACAGACAGGTCAAGTCATCCTCCTCTTCTTTTAAATTCTGTAATGTCATAGACAATTTAGCAGAAATTCTTCCAAGGTTACACTGCTCCTATGATTCCTGTGTTGGACCCATCAGGCCACCCATTTAAAGTGTGAAGACTACAAACACAATAACTTAAGATTAACTTAGAAGAAGTCTAGAGTGCTGGTTCAATAACTTTAAGCTAAAACATGCTAAAAATGTGACAGAGGTTTTCATAAAGTTAATATGCCTTTGGGATTTGCATAACAAAATGTAGTTGTTAAGGGGTTTCACAGAACTAAGAGCTTTCAGATGTGCAACTTTGGAATGTGAATTATTTTGAGCTGAAGGCAATTGAGATCTTGTGGGCTCAAGAGAAATATTACCTCTTCCTTAAAGAATTTAAATTTGAGGTTTGCCCATAATACGAATTATCACCAGAAATAGCTTTTTATGACATATCTATAGAGCAGAGTAAACTTCTAATTACTGAACATCTGCTCTTCTTATTGTCCTGTGAATTATTCCTTTACCCTCTGAGGCCTCAGGGTATCTTACTTCATTCCTTAGCTCAGGATGTCATATATTCCTCATTTTACCTCTCTAGCTCTGAATCTCTCGTGTATTGGGGTGTCTGACTCTCTCAAGTGTGGAGTTTCCCTATGTATGTATGTAATTAAACCTGGTTATTTCCTCTTGCTAATCTATCTCCTGTTGATTTAATTATTAGACCAGCCAAAAGAACCCAGAAAGGCAGAGTAAAATTTCTTTCTCTCCCACAGAACATTGGGAAAATCATCAAGTGAGATATTTTTCTCAATAGATCTTTGTCTTAGTCAAAGCTGCTTTATTTTAGAAAAATGATGGCTGATGCAACCACAACATATTCAAGTAAAGAGAAAACTAGTATGTCAAATTCTAAAACACAAAGTACATCATTCTCACTTTTATTTGGTGGAAATATATTGAGAAGCGAGACAACATTAAACACCTTCTGGTCTCTTTTTACTTAGAAGCAAAATGATTAATGCGTAAACTTTTGAAACCTAACCTATTTGTGAATAAAGAAACTCCTGGATTGGAAAGTTTTACAAATGCTTTCCCAACTCATATAACAAACTGGTTTCTCAAAGCCATGACCTAAGAGACTGAGTCTTATGATTCTTTGTCTTTCCTAAAGTACTGGAAAGATAGCAGATCTTTGATACATGCTTATTTGCTGACTGCATGAAAGAAATAGTCCTTTACAGCTTGGAAAGAAATCGCCACAGAACAAAGACAGCACTCATTCTCAAATACACTTAAAGTACAGAACGTTCAAGCAGAGGGGCGAAAGTACATTAGGTTGGTTTTCAGTTCCTAAATTATCTTGCTCCAAAAGCTATGTGTGTATGTTTCTCATTAGTTAGTACAGGAAAGACACAAAGTTTTGAATGTAGCAGGAAATAAACTTAAATTTTTTTTTTTTTAATTTGATTGTTCCCAGGCTTTCAGTTGAGAATTTTCCAGGATTAAGTCACCTTCAGGCTGTGGTCTACATCTGTACAAAGTCTGAAGTGCAGTCTTTGACCAAATTTATTAATCATTCTTTTCCCAAAGATCCTTTGGGGGATTTAATGAGACTTTAAATTTTCCTCAAGATACGGAAATACAAAACAAACTGGAGATGCCCAACTCTTTGGTTAAAAGAAAAGATTTTATTGTGACTTGCTCTTCTCAAACATTTCTTTAACCCAACCAGAAAAAAAGAAGAGGATGAAAGAATAATGAGGCTGCTAATCCAAGCCTGGTGTCTTCTTATTTCTGGAAACAAACAAACAAACAAACAAACAAAAAAACAACAACATGAAAAAACAAGATTTAGAAAGCTGCAGCCTCAACTATCAAATTACTGGCTCTCAGCCATTCTGTGAAAGTCAAAGCCTTTCTTCCATCTATAGTTCCTCTTCTGTCCCTTCCTGCTCCCTGCAGAGCAAATGGTGTGTGTGTGTGTGTGTGTGTGTGTGTGTGTGTGTGTGTGTGTGTTTCATACTTTTTTCAACTAAAGGAGTGGTTTTCAACCTGGTATGATTTTGCCCTAGTTCCCACCAAATATTTGGCAATGTCTAGAGACATGTTTGATCGTCATGACTGGGTGTTACTACTGGCCTCTAGTGGGTAGAGGGAAGGGATGCCACTCAGCATCTTACAATGCGCAGGACAGCTCCCACACAGAGAGTTACATGGCCTAAAATGTCAATATTTCTAAGGCTGAGGAACCTTGTGCTAACGGATTAAATGTAGAGTCCTTACTAGTCATAGAACAATATATGGAGATGCCTCAGTTAAAGAATAGTTAGAAACTACAAGTTGTTTCTGGTGAAACAACAGTAAGATAGTGAGATACATGGGCTACCTGAGCTCACAGTATGAACTCAGCCACTCAGCAGCAAGATGTCATTAACAAATTACTTAACTTCTCTGTACCTCTTGGGAAAATATAATATAAAAATAAAATTCACCCTCTCACTAAGAAAACCTTGCTACAGAGGTGAAATAGAAAGAAAACAATTTTATTATTGAGTAAACATTAAGCTAAAATGTGACACACATCGCAGGCAACCTGCTAAAGGGATTGTAAAGACAGAAAGAAATCTCACTTTTTCATATAGCTAAGGAGATCTAATCCATTACATTATGTGGGGTTTGTGATTTGTAATCAAGTGACCAGTAGGCCCATCTCTTCTTAGGACACTGGGAATTGGGCATTATCTTCCTTGATAACTTTTCAAAAAGATGGCTCTTGAGGAAACATTACTGAATTGTGAGACTATTCAGAGATTTATTTAGCCATTAAAAGGATTTATATACCTTTGAAAAGGACAAAGAAACAAACTGGAAGAAAGAAGAGAGGTTTACTCTTTTCCCTTGTTTTCAAGGGAGGAAATTAAGCCTCTTATTGTTAATTTGTATTTGCCTTTCTATACCGCTAGTTATTCATCTATAAAAGCAGGTTAATAATAATAGTATTCACTTCATAGGGCTGTCCTAAGGATTATATGAGTTAAAACATGTATAAGGTTGTGAAATTAATTTTAAAAGGAAACTATTTTATCGAGGTGACTACAAGGCTATGGGACCTATGGCTAGTAAGAAAACCCAAGTCTAAGCCTGTAAACGCTTCAAGTTTACAAGATCAGAAAGCTAAGAACAACCAACCACAAACAGGCTAGAAGGCTTTAAGCTGCACTAATCAATAATTTTCTTTCTTTGTTTCCATTCCTTTTCTCTATACAGTCATGGGCCGCTTAATGACAGGGATACAGTCTGCGAAATGCGTCCTCAGGTGATTTTGTCGTTGTGCAAACATCACAGATGTATAGCCTACTACACACCCAGGCGAGACGGTGTAGCCTGTCGCTCCTTGGCTACAAGCCTATACGGCATGTTACCATACAAAACAATGCATGATTCAATCAAGCACAAGAGAGAATGATGGGATCAATAGATGTAGTAAACACCAGATGTATGAGGCTACTGATGACATAACACTGCATACTGTTTCACAGAAATTTATTTTTACTAAAAGAAAGAGTATACTCTAAAATAATGATAAAAAATATAGTATGGTAAATACATAAACCAGTGTGTTTATATATTACATATATATGTAAGTATATATAGTAAATCCCGAAACCAAGATACAGTCATTCATTGTCATCATCAAGTATTATGTACTGTACATAACCATATGTGCGATACTTTTATCCAACTGGCAGCACAGTAGGTTTGTTTATACACGCATCATCACAAACATGTGAGTAATGTGTTGTGTTATAATGTTATGACAGCTATGATATCACTAGATAATAGGAATTTTTTCATTATAATCTCATGCGATCACTGTCATACACGTGATCTGTCATTGACCAAAATGTTGTTATTCAGCACATGACTGTCAGTCTTTCCCCAGCTCCAGTCAGGCGACTGCTCCTAACCACTTCTGGTTTGGTGCTGCCCAACTAGAATTGATTTTTGCTCAAATAAACTCTTAAATTTTAAAAATATGCCTCATTTTATTCTTTAAAGAAATTTAGACCAGTGTTTGACACTCATTAAATGTTTACCACTTTAAAGCCTTCTGATAGGCAGAATTTTAAGATGGCTCCCAAATTCCTGCCCCTGGTTCATACTCCCTGTATAATTCCCTCTTCTTGAATATGTAAGTAGGACCTTTAACATGTGGATATGCCACTCTTGTGATGAGGTTACTTATCAGTTGATAAGTAACTTTGAGTTCATTAAAAGAGAGATTATCTAGTGGGCCTGACTGAATGATATGGGCCCTTTACATTTGGGTCTAGAAGTCAGAGACAGAAAAAATCGGAATGATTTGAAGAGGAAGAGGGCCTATGGAGGGGGCCACATGGCAAAGAACTGTAGACAGCCTCTAGTAACAGAATGTTTTGGTAGATAGCTAGCAAGAAAACAGGGGCCTCAGTCCTACAATCGCAAGGAATTCTGCCAACAAACACATATGCTTAGAAGAGGACCCCGAGCTCCAGAAAGGAACATAGCTTGGCCAATATCTTTATTTTAAGTTTCTGAAACTCTAAGCAGAGGACTGAGCTCAGATGGTCCTGGACTTCTGACCCATAGAAACTGTAGAGATAATAAACAGTTGTTGTTTTAAGCCACAAATTTTGTGGTAATTTGTTATGAGCAATAGGAAACTAATACAGGCCTTAAAAAAAAAAGGTGACATTTTTACTCTTATGTCACCACCAACTAAGTGTCAGTGGAAGGACCTGGCTCAGAGGGTCAACTCAGTCATAGCCTATATGTAAGCAACACCTAAAGTCTTTTTTTGCCGCAGGAAAACTTGTCAAAAAATACACTATACAAACCAACAGGGTGTGAGACTAGGAGAGTCCCTTCAGCTCAGTTTCCCTTCTGTAAAGTTAGTAAGTTGAGCCAGATGGTAACTAAGCTGTTCTGTTTACTGCTATTCTGAATTCTCTTAGGATCCCAAACAGTGAGAGTAGAGGTGGCTTTGTTGTAGAGACCATTTCGTAGCTGAGCAAACTGGACTGAACATTTTAGTTCCCCTTTAACAGACACGTTTGGGTGTTCCTGAGAGTGTAGACAGGGATTTATCTTACGTAAGCCTCCAAACATTTAGTGGGTCTGGCTCAAAAAATACCTTGTTGATAGATACTTTTTCTTTTAGAAGTTTAAATCACTTGAAATACATGTAATTAATCTTTGATTTATCCTTAAAGAATAGAGGGGCTTTACCTGAGCATTCAGGAAAGCTACTGACATTCTCAGGAACACACTCAGGTGCCAGCTGACTCCCGACAGAGATGAGCCTCGTACCAAGTTCTTTGGTTTCAATGCGACTATGAGCCTCTCCAGGAGCAGGTTAAAATAAAGACGCCCTATTTTCCACCAGGTTCTCCCAGAGGTTCTGACTGGGAAGGTGCTGGGATGTGCCCCATGAATTTGCACTTTTAGCAAACACTTGTAATGATTCTGAAAGCAGGTGGTTTGTGGGCCAAACTATGAAAAATTTGAGGCTCGCAGCAAGTATCACAAAGAGTAAATTAGAGATGACTTGGAATATCAAGAAACAGAATTTAACTCCTGTGACTGAATTAAGAATATTCAAAGAAATTGTGGGTGCATGGGCAGATTTAAGGGAAATAATAGAGCTGGTTAAAGCACTTGGGGACTGGCAACAGAGGGAAGCCATCACTACCCACAGGACTGGAGGAGCAAGGAGCATGCAGTTGTCATTAAATCCCGTTGAGCAATGGGCTGAAGAGGATGTCCCTAGTAGAAGCTGTAGGCAAGAAGGGGCACAGCAAATGCCAAAGAGTCTGCATGGAAGGAGGGAGAGCACAGAGAGAGAGAGAACGAGGGTGTCTTTCATGGTGGAATCCAAATGGAAAACAACTAGCAAGAAACTTCAACATGTTCCCCTAAATGCTTCAAGGGCATTGACCAGGGCTGAGAAAGGCAATAAATGGATGGGGGTGGCATTGAAAACTAATCAGTACATTGTACTATTTATTTGTTTGTTTGTTTGTTTTTCCCTTCTTTAATTCCTCCCCACCCACTCACTTTCACCCCTCAACCTATGGATGTTGCTGTTTCCCTTTTAAGAATTGGATATCTGAAGGTGGGACATCTTCCCCCACACACTCATGAAGTGCACCCCAGGCCTGGCACCCCCAGCACCCCCAGGGTATGATTCGTGGCTCAACCTGGGGCACAAATCCAGGACCTTCTGTGTGTAAAGCAGACATAGAACCACCCCCCAAAATAATCAGTACATTTTAAATCTCAAGGTCAAAAACTCCAACATGAAGAATTTCTGGGCAAGAGTGAGTAGACCAAGAGGGAAACAATAATTACTACTAAGAAAATCAGTTATACCAGACATTTTAGACCAGATGTCTGCGAATGAGGATATGTTGGAGGTAAGAAAGAATGTGAGAAGAAAAGAAATGATAAGGCAGGACTCTGGTGCTTGGCATCGACAGTTTAATCTCCTGCTGTCAGCACTGAAAACAATGAGAATCACACCTGAGTGTACTGTAGCGGCCTTCCAAAGACATTCAGG